>CM050421.1:12139186-12381686 GCA_027564155.1 Gymnocypris eckloni scoliostomus
TGGAAGGGGCTTGCTCGCTCATTCTTCCCCTGTGGTGAGAGCTCGCTGTTTCAGCGCATACGTGCCGAGGTGTTTACTTGTTTGGTTGTTTTTCTGCATTTAATTTTGAGGAATTAAAAGATCTATTTAATCTAACTAGGGTAAGTTAGATGTGTATATATATATATATATATAATACATATATTAGTGGTGGGCATAGATAAATTTTTTAATCTAGATTAATCTCACTGTAATCTTGGAATTAATCTAGATTAAAATGGCTCATTTGAATTCTGCCGAAGGCATTCAGAATATGTGTGCTACCCAAATAATGACTAAAGTAAGTCTTTGAGAACGGGTTTCTCAAGCCAGGTGGCGCGATTAGACCAGGGCTCATCTCCTGTTTCCAAAATGCATCACAAACTGCTTGAGAAAGCTGTTCTACTATGATAATTGGTGATGAAAATAAATTATGTTCAATAAGATATACTTGTGTTTACTAACTGTTTATTCAGTTAAACATGAATTTTGAACTGTAGGCCTACATAAGAGGTCGTGATGAACTGTTTACAGTTTCCATTGGGAAGCTTCTTAAAATAAATTTTCCTGAAGCAAACCCGGCTTCATAGCTGCATCCATGTTAACACGTCACGTTTGATGTGGTAATTTCACAGTAACGTTAGGCATACACACAGGTTGAAGCAGAGGGTGACACGGGGTGAATTCTCAAACCTCTCCCGTCTCACTCCCACAAAAATTAATCTCTTCCGTCCCAATCCCACGAAAAACTGGGGAAAATCCCGTCCCGTTCCACTCCCGGAAGAATGACTCCCATTCCTTCCCACTCCCGTGTTGTTGTTTATTTTTATTTTTTGCCGATAACTGTCAATTACAGTTAAAATATAGTACAGATCACAGCGTGCCCAACTTGTTAGTTGAATAAAAACCCAAAATGTAGTTTTTTGTTATTATATTGAACTGAAAGCCATCTTATGCACAGTGTTGCACAGATTCAATTTCATGTAAATCATCCATGCCAACACACACGTCTTCTATTTTTTTAGATATTTCACTCTCTATAGATATATTTTTCAAAGACGGAGTTTCGAAGTTTCTCGCTCAAGTTCACATGAGACCTAAAGCGCATCCTGTTTGCTTAAAAGCGCAACGTTTCGTTGTTATTCTGAGTGCACACAAATAAACGTAGTCTTTACAGATTCGAAAGATGTATTAGGCTACTTTTATCTGTATGACCAAAAATTACGGAGATGAGTGAGTGGCACGAGCCTGTCCTGCAGCAAACGCTTCCACTTTCCACACAAACACTTCAATAGCGCACATTTCTCTAGGTTAACATCATATTGGCCATGTAAAGTTGCTACTACATCTTTCAGATGAAAAGCCATATTTGAGGTTGATGAATGATAGGTGGCGTTTGGATGTCCTGCCGAGTGTATTACCACATAGACCAGCCGTTAACAATCTGTCCATCACGGACTGTGTCATTCACTTAACCAGTCACACCAAAGCAAACAGGAGGAGAGCATAAAGAGACAGTTGAGTTCAGAATTAAAATATACAGTTTATAGTTTATTTATATAAAAGCGTATATTTGTGTGTAAAGTTGGATATCTATTCGGTCCGCCCACTCGATTAAATATTTTCCTCTCCCGTCCCAATCACGTGATTCGTAGCGATTTTGTTTCCCATCCGCGGGATTCCGAAAAAATGTCAGCCTCTAGTTCGAAGACTCGTTCTCGCCCCTACAGTGCAATTCGGCTAGGTATACATCCGCGCTAAAATATCAAGGTGAAAGTCATCATAGCTTGCGTAGAATAGACCCAGCTCCTAACCCAACTTTGAGAATAGATTAACGGCGATATTTTTTTTATCGCCGATAAGAGTCTCACGTTAACGCAGCACGTTAACGCCGATAACGGCCCACCACTAATATATATATATATATATATATATATATATGTGTGTATAGGAGCACAAGGTTTTACCTTTCTTCCTCTGAGGAGCTTCCTCTGAGACACCCCTAGTTACATGTTTCCTCCAGAGGCTGAGGCCTGTGGCCAGAGAGCTTTTGCGGCTCACAACCGCGCCCTGCCCCGGTGCCTTTCTTCCCGGAGGTGCATGAGGAGCTGGCGAGTTCATGGATGGCCCTTTCACGGCCAGAAGCGCTCGTCCGCCTCCTCCGTCCTCACTACCCTCGACGGCGGAGTGGCCAGGGGTACGCGGTCATTCCCCAGGTGGAGAGAGCGGTCGCGGTGCACTTGTGCCCACGAACGCCGCCACTTGGAGGAACCGTCCCGCTCCCGTCAAGGCCTGTAAGCTGACAGCCGCTCTCGGCCAAAGCTTACAGTGCTGCGGGCCAGGCAGCCTCCGCCCTGCACGCCATAGCTATCCTGCAGGTTCACCAAGCCAAGGCGCTCAGACAGGTGCACGAGGGTAGTACCGACCCGGGGTTGATGCAGAAGCTGCGCACGGTGACTGACTCCGCTCTACGAGCGACGAAAGTCACGGCGCGATCCCTCGGGAAGGCGATGTCCACCATGGTGGTCCAGGAGCGCCATCTCTGGCTCAACCTGGAAGAGATGAAGGCGTCGACAAGGCACGCTTTCTCGGCCCCCATCTCCCAGGGAGGGCTGTTCGGCGACACCGTCGAGGCTTCGCCCAGCAGTTATCGGCGGTACAGCAGCAGACCGAGGCGATCCAGCACATCCTGCCCCGGCGTGATGAACCATCCACCGCTGCCCCTGGGGCCAGGCCTCAGTCTGCCCGTCGCCGTGGGCGCCCTCCTGCGTCCTCCAGAGCTGCTCCGCCCCAGGCCGAATCGACACATAGGCCGGTGCGTCGAGCCTCGCAGGAGAGCGGCGCCCCAGCGTCCCAGCCAGGCCGCAAGTCGTCAGGAAGTCGGCCGGCGGCCCTGACGCGGGCAACAACCGGAGATGTTGGGTTGCTCTTTCTCAGGAGACGGCGAGAACAGCGCCGCTCCTTCCCCGGTGGAGGGCCGGGAGGAGAATCTTCTGTTTTGTTTTGTTTCTGTTCCGCCGCTGGTCCAAGGGCGTAGTTTTGCCAGTAGCCAAGAGAGTACGGTTCGGGGACGACATTCCTCCCCACGCACCTCTGGCCAGTCCCGTTCGGGACCCAGGGAGTTCGGTGAGGATGCCTCAGAACGCACCGCCTTCTGTGCCATCCACCCTTACTCCCTTTTGCTGCACCACCACAGGTACGTCGATTGAACCATTGGAGCCGCTTGCACAGCGTCTGGAGGCGTGGCTCACGCTTCCCAGCCTGTCTCGCTGGCTCACGCGCTGGTCGACTCGGCTCTACGCGATTCAGTTCGCCAGGCGACCTCCCAAGTTCAACGGCGTTCTCGAGGCGTCGGTGGCAGTCCGGAACGCCTGTCTTGCGCGAGGAGATTGCTGTCCTCCTGGCAAAGGATGCAATCGAGCCGGTCCCTCCCGAGATGAGGCAGGGGTTTTACAGCCCTTCACTTCATCGTACCCAAGAAAGGTGGTGGCCTTGGCCAATCCTGGATCTGCGAGTCTTGAACCAGGCTTTGCACAAGCTCCCGTTTAAGATGCTGACGCACAGGCGCATGATCAAATGCATTCAGCCCCAGGATTGGTTTGTAGCGATCGACCTGAAGGACGCTTACTTTCACATTTCGATCCTTCCGCGACACAGACCGTTTCTACGGTTTTGCGTTGAAGGTCGGGCATGGCAGTACAGGGTCCTCCTTGGGCTCTCCCTGTCTCCCTGTGTGTTCACTAAGGTTGTAGAGGCGCCCTTACCCCGTTACGGGAAGTGGGCGTCAGGATCCTCAACTACCTCGGATTGGCTTATTCTAGCCCAATCCAGAGAGCAGTTGGGCGATCACAGGGACTTGGTGCTCCGGCACCTCAGCCAGTTGGGGCTTCGGGTCAACTGGGAAAAGAACAAGCTCTCCCTGTGCAGAGAATCTCTTTTCTCGGTGTGGAGTTAGACTCGGTGAGTATGGCACGCCTCACTGAGGAACGTGCCCAAGCAGTGCTGAACTGCCTGAGTTCCTTCAGAGGCAGGAATGTGGTACCACTGAAACAGTTTCAGAGGCTCCTGGGTCATATGGCATCCGCAGCTGCAGTCACGCGCCGCTCGGATTGCTTCATATGAGACCACTTCAGCACTGGCTACACTTCCGGGTCCCGAGGTGGGCATGGCGCGCGGTACACTGCGGTAGGTATCTCCCAGCAGTGTCGCCGCTCCCTCAGCCCCTGGACAGACCTTGCCTTTCTACGGGCCGGGGTGCCCCTAGAACAAGTGTCCTGGCATACTGTTGTCACAACAGACGCCTCCAGCACGGGCTGCATGTGTGGCTCCTGGACGGGACGCGGCAGACTTGAGTGGTCTACCACCGGCGGTGGTAGAGACCATCATTCAGGCTAGGGCTCCTTCAACAAGGCAAACCTACGCACTGAAATGGAGTCTGTTCGCGACCTGGTGTTCTTCTCGCTGAGAAGACCCCCGAAGATGCACGATTGGAGTAGTGCTTTCTTTCCTGCAAGAAAGGTTGGAGCGTAGGCTGTCACCCTCCACCTTGAAAGTGTATGTAGCCGCTATTGCGGCTCACCACGATGCAGTAGACGGCCGGTCCCTGGGAAAGCATGATCTCATCGTGAGGTTCCTGAAGTCTCATCGTCCTGGCTGGACTTCAGAGGGGCCCCTTTGAGCCGCTGGACTCAGTCGAGCTGAAGTTCCTGTCTCTTAAGACATCGCTCCTGACCGCGTTCACTTCCATCAAAGCGGGTCGGGGACCTCCAGGCGTTTTCGGTGGCGAAGAGTGCCTTGTGTTCGGGCCGGTCTACTCTCACGTTGTCTTGAGACCCCGGCCTGGATACGTGCCCAAGGTTCCCACCATGCCCTTCCTCGATCAGGTGGTGAACCTGCAAGCACTGCCCTCAGAGGAGGCAGATCCAGCCTTAGCATTGCTCTGTCCCGTAAGAGCATTGCGCATATACGTGACCCGCACCCGGAGCGTCAGAAGCTCCGAGCAGCTCTTTGTCTGTCACGGAGGGCAGCAGAAAGGGAAGGCTGTCTCCAAACAGAGGTTGGCCCACTGGATAGTGGAGGCCGTCGCCTTGGCTTACCAGTCGCAAGGCGAGCCGTGCCCCCTGGGGGTGAGTGCTCACTCCACCAGGAGTGTTGCCTCCTCCCATGCATTGGCGCACGGTGCCTCTTTGGCAGACATCTGCAGAGCTGCGGGCTGGGCGACACCGAACACCTTCGCAAGATTCTACAAACTCCGCGTTGAGCCAGTTTCTTCCCGTGTATTGGGTAAGTAATGGGCGAGAAGAACTGGTCCGGTGTCACGCTTGCTGCGCCATTCCCCTCACCGGGGATACGGCGCCTTTTTCTCCCCAGTTCAGTTCCCGGACGGTGAACCCTGGTGGAATCCTCCAAGCACCCCTGCAGTTAAACTGGGCAGAGCAGTCTGACGCCAGGCCCAGTACTGGTGTTAGCTCGCCCGGGTCTCCGGTAAGCCCCTGTACTGGGTTAGGTGTCCGTATGGCCTGATTCCCCTTCGGGTAATCCCATATGTGTATTCTTCCACGGTAAGGTTTCCCTCATGGTAAACCCGTGTCTTCCCTGTGACAGAGCTTCTGTCAGGTTCTGCTGGCAGCCCTCCTCCCTACTCCTAGGTAGGATCTGCCCCAGAGTCCAGTTGTATGTAGTACTGCCCCAAGCCTGGGCCAGTCCATATCAGTGTCTCCACATGTTACCTCCCTTCGGGCAGGATGTGGCCTCCGTGGCGCCCTTCTATGGAAGGCTCGCTTCCCTGCCGTTCGACAAGCTGATAACAACAAATAGGAAAGACCTGAAGCTGTCTTTCACTGAAGGTCTAAATCCCTTCAGATTCTGTGGGGAAAGGAACAGCGGCAGCTATCTCCAGCAGCAATGTACTCAGTGGTCCCGGTGGGCACCAAGGTTGGCAATTTGCACTGGGCGGTAGGAAGGTTGCAACCTCTTGCATGGCATTTGTCTGTCACGCACGCTTGTCAACATCTGCATGCCACAAGGTTGTGACGGGGTTCAGCTTGTGGCGCTTTCCATAGGACCCCTATGTCGTCATGACATAACTCGTAGTGACCGACAGATAGGGAACGTCTGGGTTACGTCACGTAACCCCGTTCCCTGATGGAGGAGCGGAGGCGTTATGTCCCATGCCACAATCTTGAACCATCGCTGGTTGCCAGGGACTGCGTCTCGGCTCCTTAGCGTAAAACCTAATGAGTGGATGCACCTGTCGCCCTTTTATACCCGTATGCACGGGGAGTGGCTCAGGTATGCAAAATCCACTAGCCAATTTCATTGGCGTTTTCTCTTAGTCAGAGATGTTCGGGGCTTCCAGGTAAATCCCTTATGTCGTCACGACATAACGTCTCCGTTCCCTCCATCAGGGAACGGGGGTTACGTATGTAACCTAGACGTTATTTATGTATCGTCTGTAATTTCAGAACTTAACATCAGTTGGCATAATTTACTTTCATTATTATATGGAAAAGACATTTGTTTTATAAATAATAATAATAATAATAATAATAATAATAATAATAATAATAAAATAAGTAAATAAAATTAAATAAAGTATTTATTTATTTATTATTTTATTGTCATTTCAGAACCTGTTATCAGATGGCATCATTTTTTGTTTTTATTATGGAAAATAAATGTATTTAAAAAAAAAAAAATGTGTGTGTTTTTTTTGTTGTTGTTTATTTCAGTGCTTGACAGGCCAATTTGGAATTTACTTGTATTATTATGTGAAAAGGACAACTTGTGTTCAAAAGGAAGTCATACAGGTTTGGAACTACATGAGGGTGAGTAAATAAAGACAGATTAATCTATTTCTTTAAATGTGTCATGGTTTACTTGCACTCACAGTATATGTGGGGAACTATGCTTAGCTTTAAAATTATTCTGGTACAAACACTGTCACTCACACACGCAAAAGCCTGGCAGCACCACAGGGTTAGTTCTACTACAAAAGATCAAAGAAAGATTCTATTATGGTGGCATTTAGCCTTGTACAGCATGACACGTTTTTGATTGCTAGGTAAGATGGAGAGGGTAATTGCAGGAGAAGAAATGAGAGAGCTCTCCACTGACTGCTATCTAAATGCGCACAGACAGAGGCAGAATGATTTTGTCACAAGGCCCTTTCATTACATTTTGTTTATGTTTGTTTGAATACGCTTTTTAATCAGGTTCTTTTGTGTTTAAATTCTCTCTCAGTATGCAACCTAAGCTACCCAAAATGAGCTCAATCAACACAAAATCAGATTCAACAGCAAGAAAGGGTGTTTTATTTATTTTATTCAGCGAACTAAAAGCTTGACTTTGACTTTCTATGAAGAAAAGCAAGGCAATGTTTTATACAGAGTTGTTTATACTGGAACCACATTCTGGAATTTCCAGCACATGTTTTAGATGGATATCAACAATCTTTGAGGAAAACTGATAAACCTTCATGGTTGTGTTATAGTGCTTGATAAGACTTAGATTAAACCTCACAATTTTGCTCCAAGTAAAATACTAATGAAATACAATTTAAATCTGCTTCTGTTTTTTAAGCTAACACAATCAAAGCACATTTCTATCTTTACATATTAAAATGTCACACCGTAATATTTTGGTTTCACAGTCCCTGTTTTTAATCAGAAGGAATTCCATTAAGATTTCACTGCGTTATGGGGGGAAACAGTTTGCCCGTGGAATTGTGCCACATTGGGTATAGGTCATAGTTTTCACCTGAGCACTGAGGGAGATTTGAATTCATGACCTTTGGGAAATTACTCATTAGTCTGAGGGGTGCAAAATGTATTTAATACACAGCATGTACGTTGGCCCAGTCGACATTTCATCACCTAAAAAGAAATGACAATCTGATTAACAAAGGTTGCAAAATGTAAAATAAAGCTGTCAAATATTCCCAGATTTAACTAAGAAGTTAAAACGGTTGTGCAGTCTTCTCATGTAACATCTTTAAAATATGTAAGGCTCAATAAAATCTTATATTACAGTTTACTATTATCTTCAATATTAATCAAAATTTTAAAACAAAATTTAAGAAATTACATTTTAAATTCTCAATCTTATATCTTCCATCGGTTGATGCAATGGCAAAACAGTTGAAGAAACAACTGGAAATCTGAAAATATTGAATAGGGCCTAAAGCACATACACACTTGTTTTTTTATGGTTTACGGGCAACACGATTTTTATACTGTACAAACTGTATTTTTTAAATCGCCCCACACAAAACTCTAAACCTAAACCTCACAGGAAACTTTGTGCATTTTTAGATTTTCAAAAAAACACAATTTAGTATATTTTTTTAAGACTTTTGTATTGTGAGGACACATAACGTGTCCTCATATATCATATTCTCATTGTAATTCCTATGTCATACCCATATCATTAAACAAATGTGTCCTCATAAACAACATAAACATGTGCACACACACACACAAACTTATATGAGCAAATTATTTTTTTACTTATGTTCGACAGTCAAAATGTAAACTAAAAACAAATACAATAAAATAAAAATAACCCCACATAATAAATTAGTCATTTTAAAACTGCAGTATAATGAAAGTGCATGAACAAAATCTGTTTTTATGACCCCACTTGGAATTTTTGTCATCGTACCTATCGGTGTTTTGTTGGCAGAGCTAGGTAGAATAATTACAAATTGTAATCCGTTACTGATTCAGATTACTTTTAGATAAATTTTGATTTAACTCGTTTATCACATTGATTTAAATAGCATTATCATAATATACCATAATGTTGTTAAAAATGCAAAGAGTAAGAAAACTTGTTCCATTCATTGTAATTTACAACATGAAGTGCATTAAACATTATATTACATCAAGGTTTACCAATAGGGTTCGTAAAGGAACTACAGGGGGGTTGTGAGTTTAATGAAAAGCTGACAATTAATTAAATAATAAAAAAAATAATGAAAATAAATAATTTTAAAACAAACTCCCTTTTGAGTTTGAAGTCTGAGTGAAAGTCTCTTCACTCAGAGGCCATATTTGCAACTCCTCCGGGCAGCTCGTAGAAGTCCTATCTTAATGAATGGGGGAATCCTGAAATCTCAAAAATTGCTCGCTGAACTCACAATTAAATTACATCTGTTGAATCAGCAACAAAAATGTGAAATTAATTGCCCCATGATGCTGTTCCTTATGCTCAAATAGCATTTCAAAAGCTTGTTTTTCAGGCTAGACCAGCCAGTGTGCATGTGGAGTCATAACATGCTTATGATACACATGTTCATTGACTGCTCTAGTCAGTTTCCTTTCAAGAGAACTCCGTTGCGTCGATTGATGCTTTGCGGAAAGCTTTGCATGATATGTCTTGAAGCACATGTGAAATCAATCCAGGTGTAATGGCACGTCAGAGCGGGTGACGTCACAAACCAGGAAACTATAAAGCCTGCCCAAACTAACCTGTCACTAGCTTTTTGTGTCTTCACAAGCACTCTGTGTGAAACTGCCCTTGTCTTATTTGGTGTTGGCTGTCAGTATTTAATTACTCAGAAATGGCGAGCAAGCAATAACAAGCTTTTAGAATGTGCTTTCATCCCTGCCCACGTTATTTAACAGGTGGAGATACACACGTTCTTTGTGTTGCCTGTTTGGGAGAGGAGCATGCACGGTCACCGCTCGAGAGCTGTGAGCACTGCGATGTGCTTCCCTTGCAGACACTCCGATCCCCCTTGATGTGGCAGGTTGGTCCTCACCACACACATTCATCAGATTTTATTCTTTGGACCTGGACTCTACCTCAGGTTCCCAAGTGCTCTCATCCTAGTGCTGCTCGTTAGATTTCATACAGGACAGGCACTTGTCGCTATGGTGGTGTTATATTAAAATTCCCCAAAGCATCAATCGATGCAACGGAGTTCCCTTGAAAGGGAACGTTCGGTGATGACGGTAACCTCGGTTTCCTGAAGAGGGAATGCACGTTGCCTGTAGGCGACTTGCTCAAACTTTAAGCTAGTGACAGCTTCGTTTGGGCAGGCTTTATAGTTTCCTGGTTCGTGATGTTACCCGCTCTGACGTCCCATTACACCTGGATTGATTTCACATGTGCTTCAAGACATATCACGCAAAGCGTTCCCCAAAGCGTCAATCGACGCAATGTTCGTTCCCTCTTCAGGGAACCGAGGTTACAGTCGTAACCGAATGGTTTATCGATGATGTTCCCCCTCATTCGCCCCAATATGAGAAGCTTGAGGATATGGTCACTCGTGCCGTGGCCAAATTAAACATTAACTGGCCAGCCGAGTGTCATGTTGAACTGCAGAGAGGCAAGCTGGACGAACTCTTTCTGGAGTTTAAAACACCACCTCCACAGCCTGTCGTTTTTCCCCGATCTCCACACCGAGGTGTCGAGATCATGGGCGAAACAATTTTTGGCCAGCCACTTTGTCCCCTCGTCCGATTACTATGGTAATTTGATAGGGACAAGTGAGCGCGGTTACAAAGCGATGCGTCAGATAAAACAGACGCTCGCGACCTATCTGTCTTCTGATGCTGCGTCGTCTCTGAGGGCTCCGACTTTGCCCCCCAAGCCGCTGCGCACATCTTCAGCGCTGCTGGTGCAGTCGTCGACAGGCACCAGGAGGCTGGGAAGCAGGCGGCGGCGTTCCAGCAGTTTCTCCCTCACCGCTCTCTAGCTCAGGGAGCTGCTGGAACCCAGAAAGAGAGTGTCACACCGCCCGTGTATGGTCTCGTATTCCTCCTTGGGACCTGGTTGTGGTATTATACGCTCTCTGTAGGCCTCCCTTTGAGCCTATTGAGGATATCTCTGATCGCCATCTCGCCCTGGAGACTGTATTTCTTCTGGCGATTTCTTCTCTTAAGAGAGTTGGGGATCTGCAGGCCCTTTCAGTGGCCCCCACTCATCTTGACTTTGCACCCGGCATGGCCAAAGCCTTCTTATACCCTCGTGTAGGGTATGTCCCTAAAGTTCCTCATGTCAAGCCACAGCCTGTCGTACTACATACCTTTAGTCCTCCTCCCTTCGGGGAGCCTGACCAGCAGAAGCTTAATTGTATGTGTCCAGTGAGAGCACTGGATGCATACATCCACAGAACTGCCCTGTGGAGAAGGGTGGACCAACTGCTGGTATGCAATGGTCCCCCTAAGAGAGGTCTTCCTGCTTCCAAACAGACCCTCAGTCGGTGGATTGTAGATGCCATCAACATTTCTTATGAGTCCTCTCAGCTCCCCTCGCCAATGGGAGTCACAGCTCATTCGACTAGAATTATAGCAGCCTCTAAGGCCTTTTTCGCAGGTGTGCCTATACAGGACATCTGCAACGCTGCGGGATGGTCGACGCCCCTGACCTTTGTCAGATTTTATGGCCTTGATATGCGGGCCACTCCAGGCTCCTCCATCCTCTCGCCCTAGCTGTGCTCTGCTTGGGTACACTCTGGGCAGGGACTTGTAAGTCTGGCAATGTGGGTATCTCATTCCCTAAACGTCTCCGGACGCAGCTGAAGAGGAACGTCTCAGGTTACGTATGTAACCCTAGTTCCTCGAGGGAACGAGACACTGCTTCTCGGGGCCATACTTCCGGCATCCCTGCCAGCACTAGCTTCATTCCCAGAAGCTGACGCCGGTTTCACCGCACATGCTTTTATAACAGTTGGCCGTTACGTCACCTCGTCCGTGACGTCCCACCATCAATTAAGACTGATTATACCTGTATTCAGAGCCGGTCACAATGATGGCGTTCCCTAAGTGTCTCCAGACACAGCATCTCGTGCCCTCAAGGAACTAGGGTTACATACGTAAACTGAGAAGGTTTCTGTGTTCATATATTTAAGTAAAGGGTGATTATTTTAATAAGTACTGCATTTTCTTTACTCGTCTTATTTGGTATTTGCAATCAATACGGCCTGTGCGTAGTAACATAACACTTTATTTCTTTGTTCAAATCTGTTAACAGTTATACGATTAAAACTGATCTTGAAAAACTGAGCGACCACATTGCTAAATTAAACTCTGTAAAATGTACAGCTGGTTGCAGTGCCATGCATTTAATGCCTCATCTGCGGTCGTTCTAGATGCACATTAAAATTGAATTAACAGCGCTCTTACTGAATGACTTCAGCGCCGGTGTAACTATAGGTTTAAGAGCTTAAAATACAGGTACTCAAGTTAACAGGTGAAAGTATCAGTTTAGATCTTATTGCAACACTTTACAATAAGGTTCATTAGTTAACATTTGTTCATTATATTGGTTAACATGAACTAAGAATGAACAATACTTCTACAGCATTTATTAATCTTAGTTAATGTTAATTTCAGCATTTACTAATGCATTATTAAAATCACAAGTTGTGTTTGTAAAGATTAATGCACTGTGAACTAACATGAACAATGAACGACTGTATTTTTATTAATTAACATTAACAAAGATTACTACATTTTATAATAAATGTATTGTTCGTTCTTGTTAGTTAATATATTAACTAATGTTAACAAATTGCATTTTATAGTAAAGTGTTACCATTAATATTTATTCATCATACTGTTGAACTTTACAATATGTTTATTTCATTGTTTCATAGGTGCTTCAAAGAAGACAGAGAAAGCCAGAGTCTTGTGCACTGCGTTTATCTGTATCCTCATGTTTGTTGGGTGAAAAAGAAAAACTCAATAAACAAAGTAAAAAATATTTGACTGAGATCCAACCCCAAGGTTTCTATAGATATCGTGATATATCGATATTTTGAATTATTTTGGCCACAATAACCGTGAAATGAAAAATCGAATATCGTGACAGCCCTAATACACTGTATACACACACATTCCAAAACACACATGCTCATGTCTTCTCGGTTATACTGTATTTATATGCAGACCATATACAGGAAATTAGAAACAGTTTGTAATCCAGACATCTGAGTGATTTTCACCTCCAATAATTCTGTAGTGTTATTCCTCTGACAAATTGCCTACGTGCTGGTGTATATGCCAGTGCCTTGAGTCAATCACTAATGAATGCTGCAGCTTCCTCTCCCAAAGAGAACAGCTATATGAAGAATGTTTAAAACTACAGAATAATCAGATAAAATAGACATCTCCTCCAACACTAAAAGCATATCGTACTTGTTATATTTTTTGCAATGTTCTCATTCAAAACTAAAATATCACATGGACACTGGTGCTGCTATTTGTTTCGATTTGCAGAAAGGCATTTCTCCACCCGCTGGTGTTCGTCTGTGTGTTCAAGCGTGAAAGCAGGTAGTAGCCTTATCCTTTATCCGGGAGTATTAATCGGTTCAAGTCTAGCATGAAGAGCTTATCTCTTTCCAACGAATGAAGTTTCTGCACAAATGTTATAATTAGGAGCTACTTTAATTTTTCCTTGTTATAGTGCTTCTCTGCTTCAGTGAGATTCAAACTCACAGCCCTCAAGAATTTAGTTGTGTACTCCAGCCAATGAGCCAATAATTTGGGTCGCACACTAAATGCAATTACATTTTTAGCAGAGCCCAATCTACCATGACGACCCACATGGTGTTAGTAACAAAATGGCTTTCCTTCATTACTATAAACCGTACAGTAGCTTAATGCAACACAGCATTATCTTGCAATTTCAAACACACACACACACACACACACACACCAGCATTAATGCTATCTAAAACACACAAATCCTTAAAAAATGCAGGTTACCGCAAAACAAAATTTTAAGCTACATAGAGAGTTATAGCACTCACTGTAAATGTTGTAAACGTTATAATAATCTTGTTCTAACTGGCGTAACTTTTTAAACCACTTGAAGTTTTTATAGAACTTTTGATATTGCATTATACCTATAATTGTAGGAAGAATGACATTGTACAATACATAAAGAGAAAATTTATATTGCAATAAATGCATATTTATTATCAGATATAATGCCGCTATTTATATTGTAAGATTATTGTATATTTATTATCTTCATAATGTGTTTTATTGGGAGAGCAGTAGGGTATTACAGACTGAAAGCTTTTAATCAAAAGTAAAACTCTTTTAAAAACATAACATTTGCCATTTTCAGCTCATTGACCTACTAAAGATCAAACTAAACATTACAACAAAAAAGAGAAAAATGTGTTATTCTCAGCCTGGAGTAATTGTGTACAATGAACAGTGAACAAAATATATATATTGAGATGAGTTGACATGCAAAAGCCTCTGAAATTTTCTTCTAAATGTAATATTCTTTTCTCAGGCTCCCATGTTTCTGTTCAGTTATTTCACTTTTATAATAATGAGAAGCACCCATTTAATAATAATAATAATAATTCCTTACATAGCGCTCTTCTGGGTACTCAAAGCGCTTTACATAGAAGGGGGGAATCTCCTCATCCACCACCAATGTGCAGCATCCACCTGGATGATGCGACGGCAGCCATATTGCACCAGAATGCCCACCACACACCAGCTTATCATTATTTATTGCCATTAAAGATAAATTACTGAACTTACAGATAGGAGCCTGATAAAAATGCAAATTTTATAAGAAAATTTAAAATGGCACTTTTGCATCTGAACTCTTATGTATATGTATACATATACATATGTATATATTATATATATATATATATATATATATATATATATATATATATGTATGTATGTATACATGTGTACATGTGTGTGTGTGTGTATATATATATATATATATATATATATATATATATACTATGTATCCAAAAATACCACCTTCTTAGGTTAACTATGGGAAACCTGTACTTGCAGTACATGACTAAATAGGGAGGTCCAGCTCAATGTGAACTGACACTGGGCTGACCCATGACAATAGACAAACATTTTGGGTGTGTTATCAAGTGCTTCTTTCTGTATCTGCAGTGAGATTCACTCTTGTGGCTCCTCACTACCCCCTTGGTCTCAGTCAGTCCCCCGGGCTCTTCAGCTGTGATGTATCTAGACTGCCTGAACACACATTAGGACTGAATGTATATGCATGAATGAGCGCTTACACAAACAAACACGTGTGTACGTCCACATACACAAATGGAAAATATACTTTTCTAATGTCTTTATATAGACGAATGAGGGCAAGTGCTCATGTAGGGCTGTATATATAGGGCCGTACCCACCATTGATGTCCCCGAGGGCTGGACTTCTGTATTTTTTCCAAGGTGTATAGTAAAAGTTGTGAAATAATTGGCAAATAGCTGTATTGTGTAGCTGTTTTTCAAAGTAGGCTTCTGTTTACAGAAACATAACGTGACTTTCACAACAACGCTTTAGTTTTAGTAAAAAAGGACATGTAAATAGCTAAACATTTAATATTTGACTGTGTTATGATAGCAATGTTAAACAACCAAAATAATTATACAGTAATGCAAACAACATATTTGATACAAGGCTAAGAATGAATGTGTGCAGACTTAGTTACACTTTCTTGATCAGTAAATTGATTTGTCATCAATTACACTAAAGCATGGTAAAACAAGGATAGATCAAATTCATTACTTTACAACGCATTCTAGTACAGCCATATATATATAGATTACTGCATATTGAATCTTAAGAACACTTACTGTAAATGAGCATTACTGCACTGTAGTGGTTCATAAACTAAAAAAAAGACAATATAGGTCAGACCTTGAATAATCATTTGGCATTATTCACACCATCAAATTAACAATTGCTGCCAGAACAGCAGGTGCTCCAGGCATGGGAAAAGTTCACCGGTTGCAGATTGGCTGAAACGATCAAGAAGATTCGCTATCACAGACTGAAGCCTCTCCATATGTTAATGTTATTACAAACACCATCAGACCATAATGGGTTCATTCTACTCATGAGCTCTTGTGGATTATCCTATTTTGAGGCATCTGTCCACTTGCGTTTCTCAGACAGGTTGAGCACCTCGCCATCAACAGCAGTGTATTAGTGAAACTGCAATGCTAGCTATGAATTGAGACCAGATGTGCCTCTACAGCCTGACATTGATGTATGCGTAGAAGCAGAGCGATTGATCTAAATATATTTATGATGTTACAAATCAGACTATTTTCTTCAGGTTCAAATGGAAGTCAGTCTATCAGTGTGTCAGCTGGAATATTTATATTTTGCACTCCCGCAATGTCACCGAGCTCTATAAATCATAATGATGTTTACCTCATCTAAGGAGAATGACAAGCAAAGTCATTACCAGTGCGCTGTTTATCTGTGATTCCCAATGCCATTGGATAAATCTGTCTTAGGATATTTGCATTGCAAATAGGGGTACGTGGTTTAGGAAGGTTCATATGCCGCGAATACCAAATCTGGAGCAGATCTCACTGGTACGAGAGGTACGGAGAGGTTTGGTCTCACCTCAACACACCATTAAGAATACCAATGAATGCTCTGCTTTTGCTGTCAAAGGTCACATATATCAAACAATATCCCTGTCTGTGAGGGAGCACATGTTTGAGTGTGGAAATCCGTCCATGCCTCTGTGGACTTTGGGAAAACCCAGTTAGATACTGAATTTATGTGCATAACTGATACTAGCTACCCTCTGTGTGATCTGTAATTCAGTTACTGATGGAATGTGACCTGTGGCAATGAAGAGAAGCCTGCTCTTTTGAGAATTTTTGAGTGACATTCTATCAAAAGTTTAGCTCAGAGATTGCAGGAGCAAAATTGAAGAGGTTTGATGAATAACCAGGATAATTGACTGATTTCTTTAGTTTAGAATTGTACAAACTGGCAAAAGAGAGGTAAGAATTGTGTTACTTTCGACAGTAGCACACAAAATGATCTCAGTCATGTATAATTTGCAATTCAAATTCTTAATCACATGTTGACAATCACACTTGCAAGTAATTTACAGTAGCTAAATATTTGGGAATGTTAGTTTATGTTACAAAAATACAAAAATAAAAATAAAAACCCTGAATAAAATTTTCAGAGAATGTGAGGAATTGGTTAGCCACGGGTCTTTATGTGCAGTGAAGCCATTATCTGTTTATGTATCTCTTCCAGTGACAAAAATGTTTGTATCTGTTCTGATAAAACAGGAAATACATCCAAACTAAGTGAAAAGTATATTATTAGATGTAACTCTGTTCAATTTACAAATTAACAATTTAGCAATGATGCAGTAAATTGATCAAATGTGACAGCAAAGAAATGTATAATGTTACAAACGTGTTCAAGATTTCAATAAATGCTTTCCTTTTGAATTTTCTATTCATCAAATAATCCTGAAAAACTATAATAGTTTCCACAAAACATTAAGCAGCACAATTTTCTTGATAAAATGAAAGTGAAATAGCGTCTTAAGCAGCAAATCAGCATATTACAATGATATCTGTAGGATCACGTAACACTGAAGACTGGAGTAATGGACTGCTGAAAATTAAGCTTTACCATCACAGGAATAAATTACATTTTAAATTGTAATAATATTTCAAAATAATACTGTTTACTATATTTGTTTATATTAAATTAATACAGCCTTGAAAAAAAAAAAAAATGTACTTGGTTTTGTGTTTAAAAGAGTTGAACTGGATAGCCACTGGGTAGAACTGGATGTGCATGCATCAGGACAGCTGACATTACGAGCCGTAGTAGAGCAAGCAGGGCAGATGTGCCATTCGTTGAGGACACTGGCATGTCCCCTGTTCCCTGGGGCTTTCTGGGCACATGCCATTTTCCAAAAAGTCCAGATTGTCACAGCTCGCTCCTGCCACCTCTGGGGTGCGATACCATAAATCAGCCCCCTCGTAACCCCCAGGCACACACCCACACCTTCCCTCACCGCACCACAGCAAGATAAACGAGGCCCTGTCAGGGCACCAGAAAGGGGTCTAGATGTACTCACTATGAGCCATCACCTTGCCCTGTGACACTAATGTCAAAAGTTTCTCTGTATTTTGTGCCCTTCCACTTTCCTTTGTTCTCCCACCAAAACCAGCGAATTACCTGATTCTAAAGTGCACTAATCATATTTAGAAATCCTTTATATTATATTTATATTTTAAATGTGTTTAGTTATAAACATGTTTTTGCTGCCTAAACTTTTTCACTTCTCAAGGATTCAAAGAAAACAAAAGTGAGAAAAACTGTTAAATCAAAAATGCAAATCAATTCAATATGGAACCAGAATTCACAAAGATTAGAATGAAACCATTATGACCTCAAATTGTGTAAATACATTAAACAAATGTGGTAAATACATGTATTGTACCCGGGGGGGCGCGCACACTCTCCCGGGGGGGCGCGAGTAGGCTACAGGATGGGAGGAAAAAAAAAACTGAAAAAAAGAAAATTGCTACAAAAAAAATATCACTAAACTACTGTCATAAAAAGTTATAGTTTTGTATAGGCTATACATAACTCATGAATAAAAATAAAAATGTGTTTGGACTGATTTAAAAAAAAGAGTTTTGAACAAATTTGATTGGTTTGTCGATAGTGAGCGCAAATGCAGGTGATAAGCGGTTTTATTAAGCGAGTCATTGAGTCATTCATTCAAACGATTCCTTCAAACGGCCGATTCATCAAGAATGAGACAGATGTTTGTGCATGGGTCATTGAATCTTTGAACCAACCGATTCGTTCAAAACACTGAATCATTCAAAACACCATTGAGTGTTGCTGTGAGATGCGCTATGCTGTGATCTTTGTTTGGATTCATCGGATCTATTTTCACTGCTAAAATAGACCAAAACAGTCATTATTTCGTCTAAAATGTAAGTGACTTAATATTATTAACTTGTTTGTTGAACTGTCATATGAAATCAGTGTCACATTTTCAATCGTGAGGTGATGGTAAATTAAGTGATGTTCAATTGTCAGCTCTCTTGGTCGTCAGGTCGTGTGATGCATGTTGCTGAACTGTTTTCAAATGTTATAAATATAAAAACACCACATTTTGAAATGTAACTACAGTATGTCAATTTAGTTTATTTGTGTGTGCTGCGCTCATAGACTTTAGAAAACAGCGCTCATTTGTTTGATTTCTCCTCGAGAAGCTGCGCAAGCCTCAAAAGTTTAAGGTCCTTGCACCCTGACTGAGTCCGAAACTGTCGTATTCGTTTTTTCATATTCGTCATTTGGTGGCTCTCAATTGTCAAAAACACCCCTCAAAATATTTGCTACGGATGCGAAAAATGCAGAAAATCGAACCATCCGAATTAATTTTTATGACGGACGGAAGTTTCAGAGGCTGCAAATGTATAAAACGTGAGGTCGTATTTAGTTGTATATATATATATATATATATATATATATATATATATATGTAAGAGGCGCTCTGGCGACTGATGATAGAGGCTGTAGCCTTTGGCGTTCCTTGTTATTTATTTATTTTATTTATTTAACCTTTATTTAACCAGAAGAGACTCTCTGAGATTAAAAATCTCTTTTGCAGGAGTGTTCTGGCCAAAATGGACAGCAATACATCAGTTTCATCACAACATGTTACAACACAGACAGACTAGAGACACTTAAAAACAGTTACATGTCATTGAGTCAATTTCCATTTGCCGAATAACTCTTCAATGTTAGAGAGCCCGCCTCCCGCACCGGAATACCGGGTTCGAGACCCGCTCGGAGCAAGAACAAGTTAGGATGATGTGGAGCCGGGAGGCTTACATATATATAACAATTTTCGTTTTTCGTTTATTATTCATTTATTCATTATTCGTTTTATATATATATATATATATATATATATATATATATATATATATATATATAAAACGAATAAACAAGTCAGAATATAGGCTACAGTTAAAGCTTTCCTTTAGTTTTTGTGAAATACACGCACTAAATTTATATTGTTAATAAATAAATAACAATAAATTGTTGTAACAGCAATATCTCCAAGTTTCGTTTTTCACTGTAAAAATGTAATGATTTGCCAATGCAAAGAGAGTACCGCCACCTTTCAAGGTTCAAGGTTCTTTATTATTTGTCACATACACAATCATACAGGGTATAATCAGTAGTGAAATGTAAGTCAGGACAGGTCCGCTCAATGGAAAGTGCAAAAAAATAAATACATAAATAAATAAATAAAATACAAAAAAAAAAAAAGCAATAAAACAATGAAACATAACACAAGAGAATATATATATATAAATATAGGTGAGAATGAAAATAGGAACAAATAATAAAATAAAATAAGGAGTAAGATGTGCAATGAGATAAAATGTGCAATACAGTATACTGTGGATTAATAAATATTAATATAAACACGGATGTGCACTTTTTCCCCCACTTCAAGCACTGATTATAACACAAACAAATCATCCTCCTGGCGAATTTTTTGTCAAAAGCGACAAATTCAGCGACTTTTACTGGTGTTTTTGTAGACTTTTGTGGTGTTTGGAGACTCGAAAGCACGAATCACTCTGTAGTTAGGCCTACTGTGCTCAACGAGCAGCGGGTGCTGCTGTGAGCCCCTCTCCCATCCAAAACTAGACCTCTGGCATGGCCGCATCAGTCGAGGGAACTGCGACATGTTCCCCAGCCTTGCAGACTTTATCACTGATGCAGGCACATCACACGATTTCTCCTCCCTATTTCAATCAGCGCCTGAGCACCTGTCAGCAATGAGAAAACAATTTGTATTTATTTTAAAGAGATTATCGTTTGCTCGAGATCCGCACAGCTATCAATTGATATGCAGGAACAGCTTCTTGAGCTGAAGAGTGACAGTAGACTGAAGGAACTCTTTAGCTCCTGCCTCTTTCGTCATTCTGGGCAGCATTGATGCAGGAATATCCTCCTGGAACTCAGAGGCAGGATTCTCAAAATGACTCGCATGACTGCACTCAAACGAAATACCACAATCATGCACACATCGAGGTTATGTTTATCAAACATTGAGCCAATAATTGAGGATCTTTGCAAGGCAAAGCAGGCTCAGGTCTCACATTAACATCACCTACCTGCAAGCTTCTGTAAAAATGCAAATGATGCCTACTATTAGGGCCTAGTAATAATAACAATAATAAGGCATAAATTAATATCAGAGGTCTGGTGCCAATTCCCAATTATAGCAATAGCCTAGTAATGATAATAGGCCTATACTGATGATAATAATAATAATATTAATAACAACAACAACAACAACAACAACAACAACAATAAAGCATGTAACCTCATATAATTATATAGCAATAGCCTAGTAATGATGATAGGCCTACTACTACTCATAATGATAATAATAATAATAATAATAATAATGTCTGCAAGCTCACATTAGAAGTCTGGTGCTACTGTCAATTATAACTAGGGGTGGGCATAGATTAATTTTTTAATCTAGATTAATCTAGATTAATTTTGGAATTAATCTAGATTAATCTAGATTAAATGGCTCATTTGAATTCTGCGAAGGCATTCAGAATATGTGCTACCCAAATAATGACTAAAAGTAAGTCTTTGAGAACGGGTTTCTCAAGCCAGGTGGCGATTAGACCAGGGCTCATCTCATCTCCTGTTTCCAAATGCATCACAAACTGCTTGAGAAAGCTGTTCTACTATGATAATTAGCGATGAAAATAAACTATGTTCAATAAGATGTACTTGTGTTTACTAACTGTTTATTCAGTTAAACATGAATTTTGAACTGTAGGCCTACATAAGAGGTCGTGATGAACTGTTTACAGTTTCCATTGGGAAGCTTCTTAAAATAAATTTTCCTGAAGCAAACCCGGCGGCTTCATAGCTGCATCCATGTTAGCACGTCACGTTTGATGTGGTAATTTCACAGTAACGTTAGACATACACACAGGTTCGAAGCAGAGGGTGACACAGAGTGAATTCTCAAGTTCACATGAGACCTAAAGCGCATCCTGTTTGCTTAAAAGCGCAACGTTCGTTGTTATTCTGAGTGCACACAAATAAACGTAGAGTCTTTACAGATTCGAAAGATGTATTAGGCTACTTTTATCTGTATGACGAAGAATGACGGAGATTTTAAAGAGCAAGTGAGCGCACCGAGCCTGTCCCGCTGCAACGCTTCCACACAAACGCTTCAATAGCGCATTTCTCTAGGTTAACATCATATTGAGCGGCCATGTAAAGTTGCTACTACATACATCTTTCAGATGAAAAGCCATATTTGAGGTTGATGAATGATAGGCGAAGCGTTTGGATGTCCTGCCCGATTGTATTACCACAGACCAGCCGTTAACAACAATCTGTCCATCACGGACTGCGAGTCTCTAGTTCAAGACTCGCTCGCCCCCTACAGTGCATTCTAGGTATACATCCGCTAAAATATCAGGGTGAAAGTCATCATAGCTTGCGTATAGACCCAGCTCCCAACCCAACTTTGAGAATAGATTAACGGGCGATATTTTTTTATCGCCGATAAGAGTCTCGCGTTAACGCGCACGTTAACGCCGATAACGCCCACCACTAATTATAACAATAGCCTAGTAATGATAATAGGCCTACCTACCGCTACTGATGATAATAATAATGTGGGCCTAAAAATAATAGCCTAGGGCTATCTATCTATCTATCTATCTATCTATCTATCTATCTATGCAAGGTGGTGTGCTGGTGGGGCAACTGCAATGAAGCAGCTTTGGGGGCCCAGCTTGCAAAAGGTTGAGAACCCCTGATTTAGACAAAAAGGTTATTCTATGGCATCCTGAAGCACCTTTATTTTAAGAGTATTTGATGGCAAAGTTGAATTTTCAGCATCATTACACAAATCTTCAGTGCTACATCATCCTTCACAAGTCATTCTAATATGCTGATGTTGTTATCAAGAAACATTGCTTATTATCACTGTTGAAATCAGTTGTGCTGCTTAAAATATTTTGTGAAAAGTGTGACAATTGTAAGTAATTTTAAGTATTAAAAACATGAATTCACCTGCTGTTATATGGGCTCTTTCACATTTGAAATATAAAATGTGATATTAGTGAATTTTGAACCTGTATGGCATTCAAATCTAAAGATATTTACAAATCAGTAAGATCACAAATAAGAAAGAGTTTAGTACAACTCCAGCAAATGACTGTAGGAGCACAATAAATCATTCTAAAATAAATGATTTACAAAACTGTGTGTTTGGGACTGTTTTGCCTTTCCAGTGTGTTTTTACTACATACATCATTGTTTTGCATGTGTCCATGACCACTGCTCTGTTCTTCAATTACTTGATGAAACATATCTATGGAAGTGTAAATGCCCTCTAGTGAAAGCAAAGTGTATCACAAGCCATCAAAAGGAGGGACAACAAAAAAGAGCTTGAGGAAGCGAAATGTGAACAACTCATTGCTCCAAAAACTTTTTTATACTCTTGCTTTATTTTTGACCTCAAAGAGAGACCACGAGACCATACAGTGGACATGCTATTCATATATTTCCATTCTATGATTCCCCATCCACTTTGACTTCAGGACTAGAAGAGGAACAAAATGTTCTGAAGACTCAGCTAAACTCTATGGGGTTGTAGGAGGTGAAGGTGGGGGGGGGGGCATGTTGCTGCAGCGTATCACAGGCCTGTTAGTTTTAATTAGGCACAAGGCTAGGGAACACAGAACGACTGCATCAAAGGTCAGATATACATCAATGGCGGATGTGAAAATGTCGGCCTGCTCTGGTAGGCCTGGCCCGCAGGCCTAGGGGCCAGAGGGAAGTGAGAGTGAACTTCAAAACCAGGAGCCTTTCCACTGCTTAATAAGGACAAGCTGATGCCTACTGGTTTATCACTCTAATGGGGAATACATAGCCTTGCACCACAAATACAACAGGCAAAGACTAAAAATGTGAGAGAAATTATGAGGTAGAGGAGAAAGAGAAAGAGAAAGATGAAAAGCAAAAGATGGGACCAAGCTCAGAAAGAGGGATCAGGTGCATCTCAAAATTAGAATGTCGTGGAAAAGTTAATTTATTTCAGTAATTTAACTCAAATTGTGAAACTCGTGTATTAAATAAATTCAATGCAAACAGACTGAAGTAGTTTAAGTCTTTGTTTCGTTTAATTGTAATAATTTTGGATTGCATTTAAAAAAAAACTTTTTACAATTTCAAAAAAAACAATTTACTATCTCAACAAATTAGAATATGGTGGCATGCCAATCAGCTAATCAATTCACGGAAAAGGAAAGAAGGAAAGGAAAGAAGGAAGGAAAAAGTGTGGAAGAAAAAGATGCACAACCAACCGAGAGAACCGCAGCCTTATGAGGATTGTCAAGCAAAATCGATTCAAGAATTTGGGTGAACTTCACAAGGAATGGACTGTGGCTGGGGTCAAGGCATCAAGAGCCACCACACACAGGCGTGTCAAGGAATTTGGCTACAGTTGTGGTCAGAGGTGTCTTACCTGGGCTAAGGAGAAGAAGAACTGGACTGTTGCCCAGTGGTCCAAAGTCCTCTTTTCAGATGAGAGCAAGCTTTGTATTTAATTTGGAAACCAAGGTCCTAGAGTCTGGAGGAAGGGTGGAGAAGCTCATAGCCCAAGTTGCAAGAGACAACATTTTTTAAATGAGCCTCTGTCCACTGTCAAAGAAACTTGGGCATCCATACCACCTCAGCAGTGCCACAAACCGATCAACTCCACGCTTAGCCGAAATGAGGCAGTAATTAAAGCAAAAGGAGCCCCTACCAAGTATTGAGTACATATACAGTAAATGCACATACTTTCCAGAAGGCCAACAATTCACTAAAAATATTTTTTTATTGGTCTTATTGTCATGAATCTGGTTGCCATTCCACCACATGGACTCTTGCACCACACTACAGCTGCACATCACTCCACCTCAGACTACAACTCCCATCATTCACTGCACTTACGACGCACACACTCCCAGCTGATTGCACTAATCATTCATTGCACTGATCACACAGCTGCACCCCATCACCCACTCTATATAAGCTTTGGACTCCATCTCATTCACTGCGAAGTCTTGTTTAGCCCCGTTTGACATTTTCGAGAAGTTTCTGTGTTTGTTTCCCTGTGTTTGTTTCCCTGTGTTTGTTTCCCTGGACTGCCTATACGACTCTGGACGTTTGCTGCCTGCCCCGACCTTTGCATTGCCCCTGTTGCTGATTCTGCCTTGCCTTCATTACACCTGTTGCTGTCTCTGAACCTTGCCTGTCTGACCTCCTATTGTTGATTAATAAAGCTGCATTTGGATCTCAATGCCCTGACCCCTCTCTTTTTACACTTATGAAGTATTTTAATTTGTTGAGAATTGGTGGGTTTTTGTTAAATGTGAGCCAAAATCATCACAAAAAGAGTCAAGATGGCGCCGAGGATGGCAGCCGTGTTATGACTCGGGAAAACTTTGCAGTTTTTCGTATGTTTTATTTGTTTTTTTGTTGTTTTACGTGTTAGATGTTGTTAGTATAACTGTCTCACGATAGAGACACGCTTTTGAACATTGGTTCCTCCGTCGCATAACGCAAACCGGACTTTGAGTTTCTGAATGCGGTGGAGTGTTCAAAGACACCGCATCAGAGCCCTTTGTGTGGGTTGCGAAAGCGAGGAGACGACGCCGAAAACGAGGAAAACGAGCTGGCGTTCTCGTCAGACTGAGACGCCGTGCTTTCCGACCTCCTCTTCCAACCATTTTACTGGCCAACGTTCAGTCACTGGATAACAAACTCTGTGAACTGCGGGCGCGGATCTCATACCAACGAGAAACAAGGGACTGCTGTGTTATTTGCCTCACAGAAACCTGGATGTCTGCTATTGTTCCAGACTCAGCCATCGAGCTCACGGGCTTCTCCGTGCACCGCTCGGACAGAACGGAAGAGCTCACAGGGAAAAGCAGAGGGGGTGTTTGCTTCTACATCAACAACTCATGGTGTAATGAAAGGAACATACACTCTATTAAATCCTTCTGCTCCCCTGATCTGGAATTTCATACGCTTCTGTGTCGACCATTCTGGCTACCGAGGG
Source organism: Gymnocypris eckloni scoliostomus (assembly GCA_027564155.1). NCBI lineage: Eukaryota > Metazoa > Chordata > Actinopteri > Cypriniformes > Cyprinidae > Gymnocypris > Gymnocypris eckloni. The sequence continues at coordinate 12,165,128 of CM050421.1, forward strand.
AATTTACAGCGATCATAATCACGGCTGTTTATATCCCCCCCCAAGCCAACACAGACCAGGCACTCAGGGAACTGTACAGGAATATAAGTGAGCAGGAAACCACGCACCCAGATGCAGCTTTTGTTATCACAGGGGACTTTAATAAAGCCAACTTCAAAAAATAGCTCCAAAATACTTTCAACACGTCACCATCAACACGCGTGGAGATCGCACACTCGACCATTGTTACACCCCCTTCCGGGACGCATACAAGTCCCTCCCCCGCCAACCTTTCGGCAAATCGGATCACTCTTCCGTTCTGCTCCTGCCTGCTTATAGGCAGAAACTGAAACGTGAAGCACCCGCTCTCAGGACAGTTCATTGTTGGTCAGACCAATCGGATGCTATACTACAGGACTGTTTTGATCACGTGGACTGGGACATGTTCCGGGCAGCGTCTGATGACGACATAGAGGCGTATTCAGATACGGTCACGTGTTTCATCAGGAAGTGTATAGACGATGTAGTTCCGACCAAAACAATCCGGATCTACCCCAACCAAAAACCGTGGATTAACAGCGATGTTCGATCAGCCTTGTCAGCGCGGACATCTGCCTTTAAATCCGGAAACACTGACGATCGGAAACAAGCCAGTTACGATCTCAGGAGATCCATCAAAGCAGCCAAAGCGAACATATAAAAACAAAGTTGAAGAACACTTCAACAACAATAACCAAGAAGCATGTGGCAGGGCATCAACAACATCACAGGCTTTAAAGGGAATAAACCAGCTACTGTGAACATCGCCGCCTCTACCGGACGAGCTCAACACCTTTTATGCTCGGTTCGAGGCTGATAACACCGCACACACAGAGAGAGCGCCACACGGCTGCTGCAGAAGAGGTCAGTCCACTCACCCTTTCTGTCGCGATGTAACCCGATCCTTTACGGGTGAACATCCGTAAAGCCGTGGGCCCAGATGGCATACCAGGCCGTGTGCTCAAAGCATGCGCTTTCCAGCTAGCCGGGTTTTTACAGATATTTTCAATCTGTCCCTCTCTTTGTCTGTGGTTCCCTCATGCTTCAAAAAATCCATCATTGTGCCCATACCAAAGAAAAATAAAATCACATGCTTGAATGACTGGAGGCCCGTTGCTCTGACCCCCATCTTCAGCAAGTGTTTTGAGAAGCTTGTCAGAGACTACATCTGCTCTGTGCTGCCTGCTTCACTGGACCCACTACAATTTGCATACCGCAGTAACCGTTCCACAGCGATGCTATTGCCTTCACCCTGCACACTGCTCTCTCCCACCTGGAAAATAAGAACACCTATGTGAGGATGCTGTTCGTGGATTATAGTTCAGCATTTAACACTATAGTGCCTGCCACACTGGTTGCGAAGCTCCAGACTCTAGGACTGAACAGATCTCTGTGCAGCTGGATCCTGGACTTCCTGACAGGCAGAAGTCAGGTGGTCAGAATGGGCAACAACACATCATCTCCCCTGATCCTCAACACTGGTGCACCGCGTTGCGTCCTCAGCCCACTCCTGTACTCCCTGTACACACACGACTGTACAGCTACACACAGCTCCAATGTCATCGTCAAATTTGCTGATGACACAGCGGTGATAGGCCTGATCACCGACAACGATGAGACGGCCTACAGAGGAGGTGAGTACCCTGACTAAATGGTGTCAGGAGAACCACCTCTCACTCAACATCGACAAGACCAAGGAGCTGGTGGTGGATTACAGGAGACAGAGCAGAGAACACACACCCATCACCATCGACAAGACACCTGTGGAGCGGGTGACCAGCTTTAAGTTCCTCGGCGTTCACATCACTGAGGATCTCACATGGTCTGCTCACACAGATGCAGTGCTGAAGAAGGCACATCAGCGTCTCTTCTTCCTGAGGCGGCTGAGGAAGTTTGGAACGAGCCCCAGAATCCTCAGGTCCTTCTACACCTGCACTGTGGAGAGCATCCTGACCGGCTGTATCACCGCCTGGTATGGAAACAGCACCGCTGGCAACCGCGGAGCTCTGCAAAGGGTCGTGCGAACTGCCCGCCACATTGTTGGAGGTGAGCTTCCCTCCTCCAGGATATCTACACCAGGCGGTGTACAAGGAAAGCCGGAGGATTATCAAAGACTCCAGCCACCCGTCCCACAGACTGCTCTCTCTGCTGCCCTCAGGGACGTTTCAGCATCCGATCCGCACTAGCCGACTGAGGGACAGCTTTTCCCTCAGGCTATCAGGCTAATGAACAGTCACAAATAACTCACCTACATCACACTCCCACTCACACAACATGCCATGCACTGCACTTTAACACCGTTCAACTGGACTACACACACACTGCACTAACACAACCTATCTGCTATCACTGGACACCATACGATGCACATCCACGACACTGCATATGAATAATCTGTTGCACCTTTGCACATCTATCTGCTGCTCAACCAATCTGCTGTTAATTTATAATCTGTTGCACCTCACATTATTACTATGTATAGACCACATTATGTATAGATACTGTACATAATGTAGATGTGCCCATACGGTGTATAATGTGTCGTTGATAATTGAGTATGTCTCTATAGTACACTAAGCGTACTGAGTATATGTATGTGTATTTTGCACATTGTCTTCTGTACAGTCTGTAAATATGTACTGTCCATATGTAAATTGCTGTTGTTTTTTTTGCACTGTCTGTCCATATGTAAATTGTTGTTGTTTTTTTTTTGCACTGTCTGTCCATATGTAAATTGTTTGTTGTTTTTTTGCACTGTCTGTCCATAGGTAAATTGTTTGTTGTTTTTTTGCACTGTCTGTCCATAGGTAAATTGTTTGTTGTTTTTTTGCACTGTCTGTCCATAGGTAAATTGTTTGTTGTTTTTTGCACTGTCTGTCCATAGGTAAATTGTTTGTTGTTTTTTGCACTGTCTGTCCATATGTAAATTGTCTGTTGTTCTGCACTGTCTGGAGCACGCTCATAAGAATTTCACTCACCAAGGCACTTGTGCTGTGGTGATGTGACAATAAAAGTGATTTGATTTGATTTGACAATTAAGAGAACCAAAGACTTAAACTACTTCAGTCTGCGTTCATCGAATTTATTTAAAACACGAGTTTCACAATTTGAGTTGAATTACTGAAATAAATAAACTTTTCCATTACATTCTAATGTATTGAGATGCACCTGTACATGTTGGATGTTTCTCTTACATACTGTTTTCTCTTCTACAAGCTCTTACTTTACCAATCAAGTAGTTATCTTTCACAATAAACTTTTCTCCCCTCAGCTTATATGATAATGTCTTCACTCTTCTCTGCAGTGAATAAATAGTTTTTATACATTTTACCACTTCCACTTTATTTTTGTACCTGTTATTATGACTATTTCATCACTATTGATCAATAAATACATAAAGCCACACTGGTCTTGTTGTGGGCTTCTTTCAATTTTTAAATATTGATACCATAGCATTTCAAGTGTGTAGAGACAAAAATGTTTTTACACAGCAAAAAATGCATTAAGTCTGCATTTTATGGAGGCCGGACCCACTAGTGCACAACACAATGAAATCTCAACAACACAACGAAATAGCCAACAACACATAGGACTAATTTAGTTGTGTTGTCCTAATTTTGCTGTGTTGTGGCTTGTTTCTATTGTGTTGTGCTAATTTTGTTGTGTTGCGGCTTGTTTCCCTTTTGTGGTATAAATTTAATTGTGGCTTGTTTCCTTTGTGTTGTGCTAATTCCATCGCATTGCGACTTCCTTCTGTTGTGTTGCGCTAATTCTGTTGTGTTCCGTTTTGTATTATGGCTTGTTTCCATTTTGTTGCAACTAATTTATGTTGTGTTGTGACTTCTTTATATTTTGTATACTATACTATTTCTTTCTGTTGTGTTGTGGCTTGTTTCCATTGTGTTGTGACTTGTTTCCATATGTTACGACTTCTTTCCTTTGTGTTGTGCTAATTCCATTGTGTTGAAATTTCTTTCTATTGTGTTGTGGGTTGTTTCCATTGTGTTGTGACTTGTTTCCATATGTTACGACTTCTTTCCTTTGTGTTGTGTTAATTTTGTTGTGTTGTGGCTTGTTTCCATTGTGCTGTGGATATTTCGTTGTGTTGTGCATTACTGTAGCGTCTGACATGGTATATATACCAATACAATGTAAGGAAACAATGCACATTTTTGTCCCTTTTTAATTGTCCACTTTTGGAGTTTGTGCAGTTTCTTTCACCACATAATTTGAATGTGAACGTTTTAAATGCATTAAAATCTAATATCATAAAATATATTTTGAGATATTAAATAGTTTTAATATAAATATAAATGTTTTTATGTATAAACTGAAATAAAATCATGATCAAATTGATTTTCTAATTTCTTTATCTGACCAGATTGATACGAGGTACAGTACTTTGTTGTCAATTGGTCTACTTTTTGTCAAGGATGTGGGGTGAAGGGATGAGGTGAGGACTCAGTACTGCAGAGAATGGGCTTTTTATTTAATAACAAAATAAAAAACAGCAACAAACAAAAACTACCCTGTAGGGTAAAAACAAGACAGCTAGACGGCAACCAGGCTTGGCAAGACAGGGCAGGATACCACCAGGGTAACATAAATGACGTAAGCCCAAGTCATAACATGAATGCACGCAGCCGATAAAAAACATGAACTGCGTGCAACACCACAAAACACAAGTGGACAGAAGAGCGCGCTCAAGACTGCACACTCACACAACGAGACAGAACACGCAGAGCGAGTGTCCGAACCCCAACACGAAACTGAAACTCAAGACAAAGTGCCGGGATCTGAACAACATGCTTCAATACGAAACAAGGCACGTAGACAAAGAGTGCACGGCTCGAGCACACTAGAAGCCGCGCACTCACATAAAAACAGGACATGACGGGAGTGTCAGGGCTCTGTCAAAAAACTCATGAATGACACCAGACCGAAGTGACAGAACCCTGACACTTATTGTATACATTATCTACACTGAACAAAATTATAAACGCAACACTTTTGTTTTTACCCATATTTTTCATGAGCCGAATTCAAAGATCTAAGACTTTTCTATGTACACAAAAGGCCTATTTGTCTCAAATATTGTTCACAAATCTGTCTAAATCTGTGTTAGTGAGAAACTTCTCATTTGCCTAGATAATCCATCCACCCCACAGGTGTGGCATTTCAATATGCTTATTAGACAGCATGATTATTGTACAAGTGTGCCTTAGGCTCGCCGCAATAAAACCCCACTCTAAAATGTGCAGTTTTACTGTATTGGGGGGGTCCGAAAACCAGTCAATATCTGGTGTGACCACCATCTGCCTCATGCAGTGCAAAACATCTCCTTCGCATAGAGTTGATCAGGTTGTTGATTGTGGCCTGTAGAATGTTGGTTCACTCCTCTTCAATGGCTGTGCGAAGTTGCTGGATATTGGCAGGAACTGGAACACGCTGTAGTATACGCCGATCCAGAGCATCCCAAACATGGGCAGTGAGTATGCTGGCCATGCAAGAACTGGGATGTTTTCAGCTTCCAGGAATTGTGTACAGATACTTGCAACATGGGGCCATGCATTATCATCATTATCATGTGATGGTCGTGGATGAATGGCAAAACAATGGGCCTCAGGATCTCGTCACGTTATCTCTATGCATTCAAAATGCCATCAATAAAATGCATCTGTGTTCGTTGTCCTTGACATACTCCTGCCCATACCATGACCCCACCGCAACCATGGGCCACTTGATCCACAACGTTGACAAAAGCAAACCACTCACCCATACAACGCCATACACGTTGTCTGCGATCTGCCCTTAACAGTGAAAACTGGGATTCATCCGTGAAGAAAACACCTCTCCAAAATGCCAGATGCCATCGAATGTGAGCATTTGCCCACTCAAGTCGGTTAACGTCGATGAACTGCAGTCAGGTCGAGACCCTGATGAGGATGACGAGCATGCAGATGAGCTTCCCTGAGACGGTTTCTGACAGTTTGTGCAGAAATTATTTGGTTATGCAAACCGATTGCTGCAGCAGCTGATCTGATCTCAGACGATCTTGGAGGTGAAGATGCTGGATGTTGAGGTCCTGGGCTGGTATGGTTACACGTGGTCTGCGGTTGCAAGGCCGGTTGGATGTACTGCCATATTCTCTGAAACGCCTTTGGAGACGGCTTTTGGTAGAGAAATTAACATTCAATTCACGGCATCAGCTCTGGTGGACATTCCTGCAGTCAGCATGCCAATTGCACGCTCCCTCAATATGTGACATCTGTGGCATTGTGCTGTGTGATAAAACTGCACATTTTAGAGTGGGGTTTTATTGTGGCCAGCCTAAGGCACACCTGTGCAATAATCATGCTGTCTAATCAGCATCTTGATATGCCACACATGTGAGGTGAATGGATTATTTCGGCAAATGGAGAAGTGCTCACTAACTCAGATTTAGACAGATTTGTGAACAATATTTGAGAGAAATAGGCCTTTTGTGTACATAAAAAAAGTATTTGATCTTTGAGTCCAGCTCATGAAAAATGGGACTAAAAACAAAAGTGTTGCGTTTATAATTTTGTTCAGTATAAATTAGCATAAAACAAGTTGAATGATGAGTTCAGAACAAAACTGATTTGTATCATCAAATAATTTCAGAACAGAACAAATTCCTAGCAGAAAAAATTCTTAATTTCAGAACAGAAAACTATTTTAAATTTAGAATAAAACAGAATATCAATTTCAGAAACAGAAACAAATCTTAATAACAGAACAGAAAATAATCTTAATTTCAGAAAAGAATAGAAAAGAATATTAATTTAAGAATTCAATCCTAACTTTAGAATGGAATCTGAACTTCAGAACACAACAAAAATTGGAAGATATTTTCTTAATTAACCTAAAACAGTGGGAGAGGGGAGTTTTTGTTTCTCACACCAAATGAACCGAATGATCAGACAGAGTTCGAATGTCATCATGACAATGACATAGTTGAAGGTGGCACTAATTTGCAAATGATTTTGATAGAATCAGAGTGGTATCATCGCCGACTCTGATGCCAGGGGCTGAGGTGAATAAGCATTCAGTTCCTTCCCTGTACATGACTGACTTTCTGTACAGTAAGAGCACAAGGAAAAATAGTATTTTAGAGTTATAAAAAGTGATTATGTGAGGCCTAAACTACTAGGACACCTTCACTCCTCTGTAATTCTTTTTTTAGCACTAAATGGCATGTCTTGTCTCTCAGAAATCATCACCTGGTTCCCACTCACTGTGTGTCACTGTAACCATTTATCCAGCTCACTTGCTTGACATTGCAGTTGTATTTTCCTTCGGGGTCATACTGATGGTAAACACCAGTTTGCTTTCTGGGGCAGCTCTCAAGTGTGAAGCTGGCAGTGTGGTGATGAGCTTATTGGATAAGATTACAACGTGTAACCTTGCTATAGGAAACACAGTCCCACGCTGCCAGTTCGACTGGTCCTCCCAGCAGCCTCGCAGGCCTGAAAAGTTAATTGATTTGTGCTCCTCCTTTTGCTCCACTGTTCGCGTGAGATGCTTCTATGGATATACCATGAAAACCGACGAGAGGGGAAAGGAAAAAAGAGTGGAGGAGGATAATTGAGAAAGAAAAAAGAGCCTGAGCAACAGTTCAAGGGGCAGAGTATAAACTGCCTCTGATAAAGGAAAAGACAAATAAAGACTCATTGGCTCTAAATGAGATCAGATACTAGAGCTCTATAATGGACTAGTTAAGGTGAGCTGATCAGTTAATTTATCTTTTATTCTACAAAAATAGAATAGCCAATTTAATGCATTCAAATAAAAAGTAAATAATACAAATAATAATTATTATTATTATCGAAATCAATCAATCATGGAACAGGACTGTCGATTTAATGGAGCAATAGGACTGTCAAGCTAATTTAGTATTATAAAAAAATCATAAAAATAATTGTGGAAAAATATTTTTGTGTGCATGAAGGCAGCCCAGCTACCAGAGGGTTTACACTATTGAAGATGCTGGTCAGAAAATATTTGGAGAAGCAGAAAGAGACCGAAAAAGACGTTCTCAATGACCAAAGTGGGATTTCTTTCTGAGGTTGACCACTGGGCTGCTGACTGTTAAATGTGATACCTTTCAGTGTGTGTTCAGTAATCAGAGGCTTGCGGGCTCTGTGCCTCGTGTGCATGTGATTTTCCATCAGATCACTGTCCCAGGGACGTAGCTCAGGCTTCAGGTCCCACGCTACTCTACTGTCACAATTATCCCCCCCTCATCCAGCTCGACATAGCTCGGCCTTCATCACCTGCACACATGGAACGCATCGGCATCACCAGGAGGAACGATGTACTTACTACTGTAACACTGTAACCAATGTTGTGTTGTACAACAAGTATTTTGAAATGTCTGCTGGTTAAATTTAAGAACGTGTGTCTTACCGTTCTGTATCTTTCGACATGTCTCGAGGCACAGCTGATGATATATTCTGATAGTGCTGAGAACATGAAATAAACATCTCTGTATCTACAGCCGAAATCTGTCTCTCCGAGGTGGTGCTGATAGTTAAGTTATATAAACCCATGAGTATATTTGCTAACTTTTTTGTGAAAGTTAGAAAAATGTTAGGGTGTAGAGATAAGCTAATAACTGAGATATTATATTGACACTATGACAACAGCAATAAAGATTTTTCTTTATTATACTTTTCAATTATATACATAGCCAACAATTTCAGGCCGACTGAAACAACACTGTGCCCTAAAGACACAATGCAATGTTTCTTGCTACAAGCAATTTATCGGTACACACTGAACACAAAACTGCTGATGTGACACAATCAGAAGGAATTTGATATTTAATGTTATGAAGAGCAGCATTTTGGACCAAATCAGATGTCACAGTAGATGGGGATCATCACTAGACTAAGTTCAGAATTGACAAATTGGCAGATTGATATTAATTAAATTTAGAATCTATCTATTTGTCAAAGTTTGTCTTTGAAAAACTGGAACTCGATTCCCCAGATCTAGCGCTCTCTCGAGGCGGAGGCCTGCGCTGCAGTTCTTCCCCCTTTAGTGAGAGTGCGCTTCTGCTGCAATTTTTCTCCAAGGAGATTGATATTGTTTTTATAACAGACTGGCGCATGCGTGTTGCCGAGGCAATGCGTGCATTATGGTCATTCTCGGTTCATTATATGAATCTTTAACATCATTGCATTTCATCTGACTATGAAAAGTTATATATTTATATATATATATATAATTATATTAGGGATGCACAATATGAAAACTTTTAACCGATACTGTGGTTAAACTGATAACCTATAATTCACGATTTCACACTTACAAATATTAGCACGATGAACGTAAGCGTATTTGGTGAATAAGGATATACGTTGTTGGAGTGCTGTCCTGGGGAAGGGCTCCGAGCTCGGGAATGGCCTGAACCCAGAGTACCCCCCCACCCCAATGTGTGATTAGAATACTGGTGATATCGGTGGAGAAGGGGTGGTGGAGGGATGCTGCTTAACCGTCGAATGAATGGAGGTAAGTCAGCTGTATTTATGTCCCATTGTTGATTGCCTTGATTGCGTACCCCTTGTGTTGATTAGGCTAAGTATCTGACGAGCTCCTCCCGAACCTTGTCAATAAAACATCATCTAAGTCCTTCTCACGGGCCGATACCGATAACCAATAAATTCATGTTTTCAAATTATCATTTTCATATAATCTGCAGTTTGTTATAATCTGCAGTTTGTGCACCCAGGAGAATACAAAATCTAAGATGCACTGATGAAACTGACATTTAGTAGCACTGGCCTAACTATAATAGCAACTATCAGTCCTGACTCTTCAAATGTTAAATTTTTTTGTGTAAGGCATCATAATACTTATACAGAAATTGTTTATTATGACAGAACTATGGTTTATCTGCAATTAACAACGCATTAACAACAAATTTATATTCAAGTATTTAATGCATAAAGACATGCATCTATTCAACATTTTTAGTGCATGGGGATGAGGAAGTTATATCTAGAGCCTTTAGCAACAGCTTCAAATGAAGCGGCTATGTTGACCGGAAGTAAGCTGTTACACCGCCTTAGCAGAGAACATACAAATCATTAAGCAAGCATAAACAAGACAATGCAGCAATTAGGTCATTTATTTAAATACAAATTATGGATTGTGAGGAGGATGTTTATGCAATAATTACATTGTTCTCTTCACATATCTTTAGTCTTAGTGCTACCTGAGGTGCTGTTGCTAAAAGCAGACTTATCTTTGTACAAACGAAAACAATCGTTAAAATTAGCTTAACTTTAAAACATAATCAACACAGATTAAATGACCGACTAATGTTAGAATTGTATACTGATGGAATTAAATGGTATACAACATAAAATGCAAAATTGTAACTACATAAGCTGTCACACTAGCCAAGCATTCATATAATGCATCTCACAATCTTGTACTGCCAGTCCATCTGAACACATGCACATTATTATGCTTTAGCTTGGGTTATACTGATAATTTCATCCAGGGTTATTCCTGGATGGAGCCGCTACGCTAATTGTTTTACTGTTTCTATGTTACTGCCACGGGATTAACATCCCGTGGTAGTTAGGAATTACACAAGCCTCAGTCTGGATCCTACCCTTAAAACGATAGAGATGACCGAACACCTGAGAAGAGAGCGATGACAACCCCTCCGAGATGAGCCCCAGAGACAGATCTCCAGTGAGGACCTCGTCACCTAGACATCCATCGGGAAAGACCCCTGGAACCAGTGGACGCAGTTGGAACAAACTACTGATTTGTCTGGCCGGAGGGAACTGGCCCCGACTGAGCCTGGTTTCTCCCAAGGTTTTTCTCCATTCTGTCACCGATGGAGTTTTCGTTCCTTGCCGCTGTCGCCTCTGGCTTGCTCAGTTGGGGACACTTCACTTGCAACACAATCATCGACTTGATTGCACAGATATTATTTAAACTGAACTAAGCTGGACAATGCCACTACTAAACTCAATAATGAAATGCATTCAGCAGATAATTGAGTGTTAAATCCTGTCATTTTACATTATTGACAAATTTGCCTATTTTGATATTGTGCAGTGCTTTGTTACAATTTGTATTGTTAAAGGCGCTATATAAATAAAGGTGACTTGACTTGACTTGACATTGCAATGACTACGGCAAAGCAGCTGTCCTCCCGTTGTAGACGGTTACAGAATGCCACGAAGTAGCAGCTGAAGTCGTGAACGCGCAATATGACGTTGGAATGCTGTTAGCATTCCAACAGTGGAGGTTGCTTAAAGTCCCTTAATACAGCTTCGCCGCAGTGACAACCTTTCAAATAAGATTTGTTGTGCTAAAACTTGATGACTTTTTTCCTCCTCTCAGAATCCTTGCTGAACATGCGTTGCAAATAGCAATGGCATTGTCCTCCTCTGAACAAACTTCCAGACCGGCGAAGACATGTTCACAAATGATGATGTAATGAGCGTGACACAAGCTGAGAGTCACTTGCACTTGGAAGGAGGATGAATCTCAGATAAATCAGATTGATTGATTGATTTGCCAGCAAGAGTACTTTATCAGATCTAGAAATCGGATTTCATTTATTTATCGGAGCAATAAAAATTACGTAATTTTCACCCATAACGAGTGTTCCTGTGGCTCAGTGGTTAGAGCATTGCGCTAGTAGTGCAAAAGTTGTGGGTTCGATTCTCAGGGAACACACATACTGACAATAGAAATGTATAGCCTGAATGCACTGTAAGTTGCTTTGGATAAAAGCGTCTGCTAAATGCATAAATGTAAATATCGGTCGATAATTTATCTATAAATATATACTGTATGATATATAAATATCGTGCATCCCTAATTTATAAATATATGAAGAGCTCTTTTCCAAAACGCGATAAATGCCAAATTAAAAAAAAATGAGTTCGTCATACCATTTTGCTGTGTACTGAACCTATTCACTGCTCCATCAATGTTTCATGCCAAATCGCTATATTTCCTTGTTTAAAATGTACCTCACTCTCCTGACCTCTCAAAGAGGCGCTTTAGCGACTGACGCTAGAAGCTGTAGCCTTTGGCGTTCCTTATTAGAGCGCCCGCCTCCCGCGCCGGAAACCCGGGTTCGAGACCTGTTCGGTGTGATGGTGCGGAGCCGGAGGGGTTTAACAATCATTGTTTAACATGTTCAGACTGAGCCAACAGACCATTTTAACATGATAAATTGAATATTAACTAAATGTATGGGTCTAGGTAAAAAAATGTAATTTTTTGGAAAAGAGCTCTTCATATATACACTCACCGGTAGGTGAGGTGAGGAAGGTGGAGGGTTTCTGAAGTGCATTGCAACTGATAACGAAAGCACTAGCTGTGTATTTGAATGTTGAGCAGCAAGCTCATTAGCTACTGATACAGAGAGAACCAATCAGCTGTGCCATGTGATAATGATGTCATATGTCAGTTTGAGTTAGACCTTTCGAACTGCACCATCTAGAGATTCATCACTTTTTGGATTTAAAACCTACTGCATTTCATATATGAATATCCAAATATCCTCCCAAAAACTTTTCCTATATAGAGTTGCAGGGATGCTGCAGTCTATCCCAGAGTCTTGGGCTGAACTCAGATAAACACCTGGAATGGATGGCCAAAAGCTTACAGCACCTGTTATGTCCAGGCGGTCTGCCATCCATATACTTAACAAGCCAATCCTTGCTTAGCTTCTGAGATCAGATGAGATTTGGCATGTCCATGGTTGTATGGCTGGCCACATGACATGTTAAAACCTTCTTTTTTTTTTGCATGGCTAAAATACAGTAAGATTCTGCTAGATTTGGTCTGGTACCAAAGAATACTGCTGTAGTTAGACACTGAAATCATTCGTGAAACCCCAAGGAAAATTAGCAGCAGATCTCCTAGATAAAATAACATTAACAAAAGAAAATGTGTTATATTCATCCAGCAATTTCCTAAATCTTTCTATCGACTGTCTCAGTACTGTATAATTAAAGGCTGAGGGTTATCGAACTGTATCTGCACAGCAATTACAGATAAACATACAGAGTAAAACACAGATCTAGAAAGAGCTGAAGGTTAAGTCCAGTCAATGTGCAATGAAAGTGTCTGTGTTGGCTGATTGAAGTGACTGGCACACAGAAGAGAGTTATGTCTTCTATTAATCAAATCTTTCTGAAATCTTTATTCCCAAGAGTGCAATATCTAGAGAATGTATTTTTTCATTTTATCAAGGTTGGGAAGATGGGAATATTGCAGTGTCTGGGATTTTCGCAGTGAGAATGTGTGTGGTATTTGTGCATGGTGGTTTGGGATGGTGGTGGGGTTAAACGAAAAGAACTGATCCGCCGCTGTGTACCGGAGCCATGGCTGATTACAGGCGGAGTGAAGTGGATGCAGGGCTCTGCGGTGTAAGAATGAGGTGGAGACACGGGAGCCGTGTGTTTCAGTATAGCGCTGACCCCTGCTGCAAAGGTGCACGGTGATCTGGGGTGAATTACAGTTAGTGGCAGTGGGAGAGGATACGGTTCACAGGGGCTGCTGAGATTGCAGGCCAACATACAAAAGGCTCTGGATATGAACTCAGGATCTTCGGGAAATAAACACTACACAGCAGAGATTCGCTTTCCCTTTCATACTCTGTTGCACACAATCTTAAAGTCTCTACAGGAGATTACATGTGGGATCACATTTATGCACAGATTGCATTTGCATGTGTTAGTGGATGAAGTACATGTTTAAAGGGTAGAACAGATAGACAGTGAAAAAACTTTATCCTGCAGAACACAAAAGAACTGGATGTGTCCATATAATAAAAGTAATTGAGGTCCAAAACAACAATGAACCCTGTTAACTCTTATTTAAATGGAATAAAATTAAACACTGAATAAGGTAAGTGATACATGTTTGGAACAACATGAGGTTGAGTAAATCATGTAGAATTTCCATTTTTGGTTGAACTATTGTGTACTCTTTTTCTTAACACTGCAAGTTTAGTTTAATATTTTATCGGTAATAACAATCACTGCTTTTCTAAGTGTTTATTTACCAACAAATACAACTGAAAATCTCTCCCTTGCCTGTGTTGGGAGAAATATGAGTGCAATTAATGTGTGTAAACATTGTAGGAATTATTGTTGTATGTGTGAGCATGATGTTATAGTTCTAGAGAGTGTGTCGCACTTATCAGTGACAAATAGACTGCAAATAAAGTTTTCCTTCAGCCCACCTGATTTAAATTTTTTAAATTACTCAAAATTAACTAAATTAAATCTGAGTACTCAGATTTTGTAATAAGAATTGCACTAATTCTATAATGCTTCAGTGGTGGAAAGTAACAAAGTATTTTCAGAGTATCAGTCAAAAACTGATTGATTCAATGATTCGGTCAAAATGAGCCAATAACTGTGATATTGCTGTTTCTATGTGAGTTTGATCGATGGCATGCAAATAAGTTGTTAATGTTATCAAATTGGTGTATTGATTATTGTAAATGAAAATGTATTTAGATCTTGCTGTCAGTAAATTAATTAGCTGTAACAGGGCAAGCTATTTAGCCTAAAATGCTTGAATATGGACATTTGTGTGTCAACCTCTTTATACAAGGCAGGCTATATTTTATACCATTAGTTGGCACATATTTGATCAATTGCCGTTTTTTTCCTATTTTTTAAGATTCTACATATAATATTATTTTTCTTGTTTGCACACTTGAATGATTATTAAAAAAAAAAATACTTTAACTACAACTTGAAATGTTAAGAATGTATTAGAATATGTAGAAATTAACATTAACATAAAATAATACATTCTGTAAATGTGTTCATAGTTCAAACCTTATTGTAAAGTTTTACCACTACGGAGTAACACAATATTGTAACACATTTTCTTAAAAGTAACCATCTCCAGCACGGACTGCCACTGCGTCCTTGAGAAAGACACTTGACCCTCTGGATACTCTGGAGGTCTGCGTAATTGCCCTGTTCTTTAAATCCATCTTCTGGTCTGTGTGAGATGATTGGAGGGTGACGGCAAGATAAAAATACCTAGGTCTGTGTAGGATAGGCTATAAATAAAATTTCTCCTAAAAAATGGAAAGCCTTGTTCACATTTTCAAACAATGTTTCAAATTCAGATTCAGTATCTGACGGCTTAAATTAGTTTCTGACAGCACCATGCCAGAGACTGTCGGCGTTCCTCTGAGCACAGCTAACAGGCAACTCACCGACAGAAGCACTGACAGGATCTCCAGAAGAGGCCGAGGGGTGAGCAAGGGGCTTGAGCCGAGGTGAATTAAAAGCTTGTGCTTGGTCTTAAACAGAACAGCACACACAGCAGTGGTCTGTATGTCCAAAAAGCACATGTGCTCGAGTCTCTCTCTGAGATTGCATTGTGTCTCCGCCTGTATAGTGGGACATACATTATTCAACACTCCCAGGATGCCTCGCTGATGTTTTACAGTTCAAGCGCTGGGAAACGGGATGAGAGACCGGGAGATAGCAAGAGAGAGAGGCAGACAGAAGAATGCCCATTTCATTTCTGGTGAATAAAAAAGGAGCTTCAACAATACTGTGAGGGCACCAATAGAGTTTTGTTCCAAATTGTGCAGTTGTCTTTGAATCCTTGGCAAAGCAATTTTTTTCTTGGCTCAGAAGAGGAGATTGCGCTGTCAAGTTCTCGTGTGTTTTTCAGACGGAACTGCTTGTAACAAAGGAAAATACATATCAATAAATACCAGTTAGAGAAAGAGAGCAAGTTATTTTAGAATATGAGATGACAGGCTGACGTATTCCACATGGTGCTAAGCTGGAACAATAGTTGCACAAATCCTGAGTTTTAAGGAAATATTTAAACCAAATCTTTATTTCATGAGGGAAATAGGCAAGGACACTGTTCCTCTTTAGTTTGAATGAATGTTGTAGTACAGGACACGCAGACTGCAAAGTCACTCTGAATGCTATCGGTCTATCATTGTATGCCTTTTAAATATCTTATGCACATAATGAGAGTCAAGCTAATAGCCATCCTTTTCCTCTCCATTTAAACCGCAATGTCCCTTTTATATAGCTCACCTGTGCTTGTGTGAATGTGTGTGGGTCAGGTTTTTCCTACATTATGGGGACGGAATGTTCCCACAAGGATAGTAAAAGCTGAAATGACCTACTTTGTGAGGAGCAGCCAACAGTCTCATGAGGGAAGAGAAGCAATAAACATGGGTGGTTGACATTATATACTTTTGGGAGGTTGAAATGTCCAATGCGGGGACATGATATATTCTAACAGCTTAGCACACGTTTTATAATTAATCATGCAATTTAGCATATTGATCGCATCAGTAATTGCATTTAAGATAGTATTTACACATACTCTTGTACAGTCTAGACTGAAACAAACATTGTTAATGTACTGGCAGCTTCTAAAACATGTGTGTATATACAATAGACTCACCGGCCACTTTATTAGGTACACCTGTTCAATTGCTTGGTAACAAAAATAGCTAATCAGCCAATCACATGGCATCAACTCAATGCATTTAGGCATCTAGATATGGTTTAGACAACTTGCTGAATTTCAAACAGAGCATCAGAATGGGGAAGAAAGGGGATTTAAATGACTTTGAACATGGAATGGTTGTTGGTGCCAGACGGGCTGGTCTGAGTATTTCAAAAACTGCTGATCTACTGGGATTTTCACGCACAACCATCTCTAGGGTTTACAGAGAGAAAAAAGAGAAAATATCCAGTGAGCAGAAGTTGTGTTGACAAAAATACCTTGTTGTTGTCAGAGGTCAGAGGTAAATGGGCAGACTGATTAGAGATGATAGAAAGGCAACAGTAACTCAAATAACCATGCGTTACAACCAAGATATGCAGAATACCATCTGCATTGCCAATAAATCTAATAACTGGTTGTGCCACCCTTTGCAGCAACAACTGCAATCAAACGTTTGCGATAACTGGCAATGAGTCCTTCACATCACTGTGGAAGAATTTTGGCCCACTCTCCCTTGCAAAATTGTTTTAATTCAGCCACATTGGAGAGTTTTCGAGCATGAATGGACTGTTTAAGGTGATGCCACACCATCTCAATCAGATTTAATTCCGGACTTTGATTTAGCCACTCCAAAACCTTAATTTTGTTTTTCTTGAGCCATTCAGATTTGGACATGCTGGTGTGTTTGGGATCATTGTCCTGCAGCATAACCCAAGTGTGCTTGAGCTTGAAGTCCCAAACTGACGGACATTCTCCTTTTTGGATTTTCTGATAGAGTGGAGAATTCATGGTTCCATAAATTATGGCAAGTCGTCCAGGTTATGAAGCTGCAAAGCCCTCAGGCCATCACCACGTTTGACTGTTGGTATGATGTTCTTTTGAATTATATCCTATGTTGGTTTTACGCCAGATGTAAGAGGACACACCTTTCAAAAAGCTTTTTTTTATTATGTTATTTTTTTTTACTTTAATTATGTCTTAATGAACATACAGGTGCATCTCAATAAATTAGAATGTCATGGGAAAGTTCATTTATTTCAATAATTCAACTAAAATTGTGAAACTCGTAGAAACATCGATTCTCAATGGGGTTCAGGTCTGGTGAGTTTGCTGGCCAGTCAAGCACACCAGCACCATTTCCATTTATCCAACTTTTGGTGCTTTTGTCAGTGTGGGCAGGTGCCAAATCATGCTGGAAAATGAAATCAGCATATTTAAAAAGCTGTTCAGCAGAAAGAAGCATGAAGTGCTCCAAATCTTTTTTTGTAAACGGGTGCAGTGACGTTGGTTTTCAAAAAACATAACGGACCAACACCAGCAGACGACATTGCACCCCAAATCATCACAGAGTGTGGAAACTTAACACTGGACTTCTCCACCCTTCCTCCAGACTCTAGGACCTTGGTTTCCAAATTAAATACAAAACTTGCTCTCATCTGAAAAGAGAACTTTGGACCAATGGGCAACAGTCCAGTTCTTCTTCTCCTTAGCCCAGGTAAGATGCCTCTGACATTGTCTGTGGATCAGGGGTGGCTTAACAAGAGGAATACAACATCTGTAGCTAAATACCTTGACACGTCTGTGTGTGGTGGCTCTTGATGCCTTGACCCCAGCCTCTTTCCATTCCTTGTGAAGTTCATCCAAAATCTTGAATCGATTTTGCTTGACAATCCACATAAGTCTGCGGTTTTCTTGGATGGTTGTGCATCTTTTTTTTCCACACTTTTTCCTTCCACTCAACTTTATGTTAACATGCTTGGATACAGCACTCTGTGAACAGCCAGCTTCTTTGGCAATGAATGTTTGTGGCTTACCCTCCTTGTGAAGGGTGTCAATGATTGTCTTCTTGACAACTGTCAGATCAGCAGTCTCCACCATGATTATGTAGTCTAATGAACCAAATTGAGAGACCATTTTGAAGGCTCAGGAAACATTTGCAGGTGTTTTAAGTTGATTAGCTGATTGGCATGTCACCATATTCTAATTTGTTGAGATAGTGAATTGGTGAGTTTTTGTTAAATGTGAGCGAAATTCATCACAATTAAAATAACCAAAGTCTTAAACTACTTCAGTCTGTGTGCATTTAATTTATTTAATACACGAGTTTCATAATTTGAGTTGAATAACTGAAATAAATGAACTTTTCCACGACATACTAATTTATTGAGATGAACCTGTATATGCTAAAAAAACAAATAAACAAATTTAAACTTTGTGTGTTGCCAAGGTAGAAGAACCAAGAGTGTTTGACAGCCAGATATATGAGAAGCATATTTTGTGTAATTCACACTAATAATACAACATGATGCTTGTCGAATTACCACTTTCATGATCCTACACTGACACGAAAGGAAAAGCAAACAGAGAATAAAGAATGGAAATATGTTCACTATTAATGGGTAACTAGGAAGATTTCAGCAATTTCACTCAACTAATAAGAGTAATATATGGGATGTTTCGCCATTCAACCTCACTCCCTACTTCTTTCTTTATCTTTTTTTAAATATCTGTCTCTCTCTTGCCGTCACCCTACAAATTGTAAATCAGTTCCACTTCATCCAAGCTGGAGCAGATTCTTATCATTAACAGTCTGGTTGGCACAGACTCTGCCTTAAAAGTTGAATCCTAAAGAGACCCACACTATTCAAATGAATGCCAGGATTAAGAAACAATTATCGCAAGGTCCCTGTGGCGAGGGGAGGCGTGGTAGATTGGAGTCTGCAGCGGGGGAACGAGCGCGGAGACGAGCGGTGATAAGGAGGCCAAGTGAATGAAGACTAACACCTGTCTTTAATTCCAGTGATTGGTGGGGAGACGGATATAGCAGCCCGTTCACATGGGAAGGGTGAGAAAAAGTTTGTGAATCGCAGAAGGCTGGGCTGAGAGACTGTGCTGGCAGGGAGCATCACAGGAGTTTGTGTTAAAGTTAATTTTATGTTAAAAGAGCCTAATAAAAGCCTTACTCACTCTGTATTCCTGACTTCCTCGTCATTCTGCTACACAAGCCGGGTTACACTGGTGCCGAAACCCGGGACGAGGAAGTCATCACGCCACTATGCAGCAGTCAGCTGGGTCAACGGCGCTTGCAGAGCTGGTAAAATCTCTTGACAGTCTCCACCACTCGCAACATGAGGTGCTGATGGACATCCGAAGAAAACAGGAGAATCGCCTGTTGGCTCAAGCAAATGAGGAAGACCAGCGGGCCATCCAGAGCTTGCTGGGCCAGGAGGTTCAGCCGGGCGCGGCCCCTCCTATCGCCCATGTCCCGCTGGTGAAGAAGAGTCCACACGATGACCCAGAGGCATTTATGAACCTCTTCGAAAAGACAGCGGAGGCATGTGGGTGGGATTGTGCTCAGTGGCCAGTGCGCTTGATCCTGCTGCTGTAGCACAACAGCTGCCTGTGGAGAAACTGCTAGCCTATGCTGACCTGAAGTGGGCCATTCTTCAGCGAGTCGGGTGCTCCCCCGAGCATCATCGACAGCAGTTTCGTTCGGTGGACCTAGGGGACAGCGGCCGGCCATTCATATTGGCCCAACAGCTCCGAGATGCTTGCTGCAAGTGGCTGATGGCCGAGACATGTGACATCAGCGCTATGGTCGATCTGGTGGTACTGGAGCAATTCGTTGCGCAGTTGCCCCACAGGACGGCTGAGTGCCACCATTCGACATCGCTGAATCAGGCCATGCAGCTGGATGAGGATCATCTGATGGCGTGCCCGGGGGTCGGCGAGTTCCCCTCTAACCTTTGTCTCTCTCTCCCCAAACCTTCCCTCTCTCTTTTCCGACCTACAACTGCCCCTAGGTTACGGGGCAATGCACCCCTTCGAGCCGCACATCGCGGAGCGGTGGTTCTGGGGAGCAGACTGGTGTCACGAGGGCGCATGTCAGTAACCTTCTCCCTCTCTCAGCCAATCTCTTGGCCCTCCTTATGCCGCTGGGGTGGGGGGAAATCCTGGGCCGGCCTGCTGGAGGTGCAGGGATCCGGGACATTTCCAGGATCAGTGTCCTGTAATGGAAGTGGGCATGATGATCCGGGTCCCCGACTCCTCGGTGGCTGCCCCTGATCAAGTCGGGCAGTACCAGATATCTGTGAGTATCAAGGGGGGCACATATTTGGCTTTGGTGGATTCGGGATGTAACCAAACCTCTATTCATCAAAGCCTGATGCAGCAAGGGAATTTGGATATGAGCCGCAAGGTTAAGGTAAAGTGTGTGCATGGGGATGTGGTCGGCTACCCGCTAGTGCCAGTAGGCATTCAATTCCGAGGGAAAAAGCATAGTATTAAGGTGGCGGTTAATCCCCACCTTAGACATCCGCTGATTTTGGGTACAGATTGGCCAGCATTTTCACAATTATTGTTAATTGGGGAGACAGGACTAGGGAGGGGAGAGGCGGTGGTTCAGGTTGGCGCGGCTGTTCCGGGACCTTCTCCGTCTGACTCGGAGGAAACGAGAGTGAGGGCAGAGTTATTGCCACCTGAACAAGATTAATTTCCTCTCAAGCAGTCTCGGGATGAGATGCTTAAAAATGCATATAACCGAGTCCGCACCATTGATGGACAACTTCTCCAGCCTGATCAGCCACTCTCCTATCCGTATTTCTCCATTATAAAAGATAGGTTGTATTGGGTAACCCAAGATGCCCAGACAAAAGAAGATGCAACCCAGTTGTTAGTGCCAAAAAGCCGTCGGGAATCCCATTTCAAAAGTTTAAT
Organism: Gymnocypris eckloni scoliostomus; assembly: GCA_027564155.1. NCBI lineage: Eukaryota > Metazoa > Chordata > Actinopteri > Cypriniformes > Cyprinidae > Gymnocypris > Gymnocypris eckloni. Next base: position 12,186,380 of record CM050421.1, read on the forward strand.
TGCGCCCATTGCCATTAGTGAAGGTTCCCTCCGAGAGAATTGGTATGGACCTCATCAGGCCATTGGAACGTTCAGCACATGGCCATCGTTTTGCATTATTTCTCGTTGATTATGCAACATGATATCCGGAAGCAGTACTGTTGTGCACCATTTCGGCAAAGAGTCTGGCAGATGCAATGTTTGCACTGATACAGACATAGTGCAGACATGCATAGGAATAACACAGAAGGAATGGAATATAACACAAATATAAGATTTTTTATTATTAAATAATATACTAGATACAGAAATAGAAATATAGGAAAAAAAATGTAATTAGATTATAAATTACAAATAGATATGTAATAAGTGTACACATTTTGGATTCCGTGTATAAATGTCACTATAATGTGTTTATGCTTCAGTTACTATGTGTCAGCAATTATTGACAGTGAATCTGGATGAGAATCCAGCGAGAATAAGCGTAACCTTTCGTTAGAGCCCAAAATTAGGACTGTACATTAAAGCATTCAATAATTACAGCATTGTATATGTCTTTGCTTACAAAGGGTCATTTGGAGTCTCCAAGTGTCTTTTTTTGGGAAGCGCCTAGACATAAACTTGTGTAAAACCCACATTTTCTAATATATTGTTCATCAAATGGTAAATTTGGGTAAGGCTTCATTCTGTGATCCCAATGTATTTTCCAGCTCATATCTCCCAGCTATATTCATCTATATGACTTCTATTTGCAAAAAAATGCATGCAGATTTATTATTTTTTTTCTCAGTGTTTTTAAAGTGCTATTACTCAATATCAGAAAGACTTACAGTGATTATGACTGTTGAGAAACCAACCTCAGATTGTCACCTTTCAAAGGAGATCAACACCATGCATATCTTCCAAATGGTCCAAGAACAGCATGCAATTTACTTAAACGCCTTTTGTAGGCGTTTTAGGCCAATTTTACAGGAATCATCAAGGGTTAAGGTATGTACTGAAACTGAATTAAAAAATATAGACATTGAGTTCTTTTATTTTAAGTATGTGCATTTGAAGTCACCCGTTAAAGACACTCTCAGCTTAGACTCCTAAAAATCTCTGCACACCTAACTTAATTTCCTGACAACAGCAGAAAAGACAGTTTCTGTCATGTTCTTAATATGAAGCTATTTGCTCAAGACAATTTCCATTATTGTACCTCTCTGCTCTACTGCTTTCTCCATCTGCTTCACCAATCTGAAATAATCAAAGTGAGCCGGCAACCCTGGGTGACTTTAAGAGTCCTAAAGAAGAAAATAACGTGAGAGTGTAAAAGTATGCTATTGTTCCTCATTCACCCACCTCTCTGTTCCCAGATGAAAGAAAGCAGTATGAGAGTTTTCTAAATGGATGAAAAATGATTGGGTATTCCTGATGGGTGCGGGAATAATGGCTTGGGTGGAGGGAGCCAAAAGCTGCAAGATTGTGTTGCAATTATGCAAAGCTTTATTAAGTATATGAAAGGTTGTGATAATCTTCACGGGGACTGTAGACATCTATTCAGAGAGGGATACTTTGGCTATTGTGTTTATTGCCAGAGCTGATTTTAAACTTCTTAATGCTACTTCCAATTCAGATTGCCAACACTTATTTAAATTGTTCTTTGTATGATCAATAAATGCCCCCTCTTGAACGCCATTATTAACACATGAATCAGTTTAACTGGCTTTATAAAATTGTTTACGGTTTCATAGTACATCGACAATTAATCTGAAACGTGATATGGTTCTGCAGCGTCACCTTTTAGAATATACATTTAGTTCTTCACGGCACATGTAATGCTGCACCAGGAGATAAAAGTCTGATGTTATCCTTATGGTCTTAGAAAAATAAATTCAGGGTACGGAAGCAAATCCCAGAGCTATCAGGCAAAGATTCAAAGCTTTATGAGTAAACAGTGTCAAACCTCAATGTTATGATCCACTGGTGGTTTATAAGACAATGCAGCTGGCACAATAGCGTCTCAGGCAAACAACTCCACTCCCCCAAGACTTCCCTTCCTCATAGATAAACTGAAGAGTTTCTTTACGCTGGTTCTTTCTGAGTAACCAGAAGAAAGCACGGTTGTGATCTTATGTCATGATTGCATACTCACAACGTCACTGTTACAGCAAGTGCAAAAAATAATTTATATTATTGTATACTTCATATAATATTTACATTTATGCATTTAGCAGACGCTTTTATCCAAAGCGACATACAGTGAATTCAGGTTATACATGTTTTGTCTGCATGTGTGTTCCCTGGGAATGGAACCCACAACCTTTGCGCTGCTAAAGCAATGCTCTAACCACTGAGCCACAGGAACACAAGTAATACATTACTTTAATTGTAATATAAGCTGAAACCTTATGAATTTTAAGTTAATGGTACCGTTGTGAAGAGTCAGAAACGTTTGGATCCATTTGCAGCTTTTATTAAGAATAATCACAAAATATAGGGTCAAATACCGGCAAGGCAGAACAGCAGGGGTTAGACAGAGGCAAAGTCGAGTACCAGGTGGAAGATCAGGGCAAGCGGCTAGCAAACACAGTTCAGGTGAAACAATCCGAGGTCGGGGCGGGCAGAGAACAATCAGAATAACAGGAAACGGTCCACGGTCAAGTACACAGAATTCAAACAGGTATAATGCTCAGAAAAGACAGCCGATGTAAAGACTTCGCAAGGATTCTGTGTGTGTGTGTGTGTGTGTGTGTGGTAGTGTTAAGCGATATGGTCATTTTTCATATCGTCATATCGCTAGCCTGTGAGATCGCTGATACATGATATTATCGTGCATGGGTGGGTGGGGACAGGAGAGAGACTCTCTGTACTTGTCAAAGGCTATTTCATAACTATTTGGTGATTTAAACTGCATGTGTATGAGAGAGAGCCTGGAAGTACCAATAACCGAAATAATATACTTTCAAACGTACTGAAAAACTAACATGTTAAATATAAAAATATTTAAAAAAGCTAGTTCATATTCGGATACAGCAGTCATACATCGCTATTAGGACCGCATGTCCTACTGTAACAAGTTTGCCGCATCGGCACGGTAGTTATTAGCCACAGAAGAGTGCGGACGGATAAGCTCGACACATGCACAGGACCACCAACTTGGCTTTCGTGGTCTCAAAAACTTGCCTTGACGAAAATGATCTAGTGCGGACGGCGCGCGGATGACTGAAGTATACTTTGGCCTTAAATCCTCATTTGCGCATGTGTGTGAAGTGCGGCGCTGAGGTGAAATAGCAGGGCAATTGAATAGCCCATTCACGATTTCACACTTACATCTACTAGCACGATAACGTAATGCGTATTTGGCGTGTATGGTAATACGTTGTAGGCGTGCTGTCCTGGGGGAGGGCTCCTAGCCGGGAATGGCCCGAACCCAGTGAACCCCCCCGTGTGATTAGAAATCTAGTGATATTGGTGGAGAAGGGGTGGTGGAGGGATGCTGCTTAACCGTCAACTAGATGGAGGTAAGACAGCTGTATTTATGTCCAAGGGCTGATTACCTAGATTGTGTACCACCTGTGCTAATTAGCCTGAGTATCTGACGTGCTCCTCCCGAACTTAGTTTATAAACTACGTTTCTAAACTTCATTTCACGATTTCACACTTACATCTACTAGCACGATAACGTAATGCGTATTTGGCGTGTATGGTAATACGTTGTGGCGTGCTGTCCTGGGGAGGGCTCCCTGGCGGAATGGCCCGAACCCAGTGAACCCCAAAAGCAATAGAATGTGGGACAGCCGCCAGACTAAGATTTACCCCCCAAATACGCGTTTGAAATCTGGCGGGAGCTAGTTCTGAGGAGTAACTTGTGTGGCAGGCCGGGGGGGTCTACGTGCTCTGAGGGAGCGGTTTGACATGCATGAGTGGGCCCCACCGACCGCCAGAGTAAACTTTGTGATTTTTGGGCGACCGGTCGGGGCGGGCTCAACCGAGGCCCAGCGATGGCTCACCGCATTTGGGACGGGTGAGCCCTGCCCGCCGATGGAGGAGCAGCGTGGTTGGAGCCCTGGCCAGGAGGACCCGGGTTGCCTGCAGTGGGATAGTTCACGGAGTCTGCGTACCGGCCCTACTGGCCATCAGCCCCTGCTAATCAGAGGACAGAGGGCGATATCTGGCCGAGAGGACCCATGAAGCCTCCGATAGGGCACAATACCCCTCCGACGGACGGATGGGTCCTATCGGCTAGGCAGATAAAAAGAGTTTGGGACACCCGACAAGGAGGCTCTCACAACATCCGACGGGAGATCGAGACTCACGGCATCGAATGTATGAGCGTCGCATGCGGACGGCAAGCATAGCAGCCCACCGGGAGACCGCGTCAACGTCTTGACATGAGACCAAGGCTACGCTGCCAGACGGATAGTCTCCTCGGCGAGTAGGGAGAAGAGAAACCCGGAACTGGGGAAGGCCCTCGCAGCATCCGATGGGAGATTGTAAGACTTAGGACATCGGATGGATAAGCCTCGCCAGGCGGGGGGGGGGAAGGTTTGAGGACAGCAGAGACAGTTGAATGGTGTTCGGCGGGCGGACGAGGACCGCAGCAACGGCTAGGCCTCGTCGCCCGTCGGACGGAAAAAATAGATGGGTGACTGAGACTGACGCCGAACTCTACGGGAGGCCAATACTCACTGAGTTTAACGGGTTAATCTCGTCTGCAAAGGGGGAAGCGGTAAGATGTCTCGCTGCGAGGCTCACGTCGACGCCCAACGGGGGCACAATACCCGCTGTGTTGGACGGGTAAGTGTCGCCAGCGTGGGACTAGAAAAGGTAAGGTTGTCTGGCCGGGAGCACCTCGCCGGCGTCCGATGGGAGATCAAGACTCACTGCGTCGGACAGGTGAAGACGGAAAGGTAAATTTTGGTCGGGATGCTTAGCCGACATCCAACTGGTGGGCGTGCCCTCCTGTTTGATGGGTTAGCTTCGCTGACGAAGGAGGAAAAGGTGAGGTTGTCCAGCCGGGAGGCTCTTGCTGCATCTGAGGTGAGATTGATACTTGAGCTGGGTGGTGGAACCTCGCCGGTGGTGGACTGAAGGCTAAGCTTGCCAAAACGGCCGAGTATGTCGCGTTCGACGGGGTTTGATATTTTTGGTGCGAGCAGACGGAAGAGCATTTGTCTGGCCGGGAGCACCTCACCGGCGTCCAACAGGAGATTAAGACTTGCTGTGTTGGACAGGTAAAGACAGGAAAAGTAAAATTTGTCTGGCCGGGAGCACCTCGCCGGCGTCCAACGAGATACCAGGACTAGCTTTGTTGGACAGGTAAAGACAGAGAAAGTAAGATTTGTCTGGCCGGGAGCACCTCGCCGGCGTCCAACGAGATACCAGGACTAGCTTTGTTGGACAGGTAAAGACAGAGAAAGTAAGATTTGTCTGGCGGGGAGGCTCTTGTCAGCGTCCGATGGGGAGTCCGATGGGAGATCAAGACTCACTGTCGGACAGGTAAAGATGGAAAGGTAAAGCTGGGTGGCCGGGAGGCACTCGCCGTGACCTGACTGGAGATGGCAGCTCGCAGCCTGGATGGGTGAGACTCTCCGGCCGCAGGATGGAAAAGGCAAGTTTTTTGCTGGGAGGCTCTGTCGTAAGTGATGGTCCGCGGTGTCAGCAGGGGGAGCCTCGCCAAGCGTGTGATTTGAAGGAAGTCAAAGCCAGGAAAGCTCGCACCGATTTTTATGAAACAAGAGTTTGGTGGGCTGATTTAATGTGGGACTGGTCCGTTCTGATGTAGCTTTGGAAAGCTTCTGAAGACCATCGCCCTAGGGTTTGGATCTGGTGTTTAGTGAGGCCTTTTTGGGCCGCTGACGTTGCTGCCCCGATGCGAAAAGAGTGGCTGGAAAAATTTCTTGCTGAGATGCTTGCTGATAGCAGGACAGCTTTGAGATGTTTTTGGAACCAGGTGCGACTGGCTGGTTTCCCGGCATGGTCTAAAAATAAGGGTTCGAGGGGGGATCTAGCTTGGAAAATTCTGAGACGGAGATACTCGCGAACGGCTTGGTAAGGTTTGAGAGGCGAATGAAGATTAAAAATGTAAACGAAGTGACCTTTCTTGACTTGGTCTGTCTTACTTTGTTTGATCAAAAAGGAGATGGTTTCGCTATCGAGGATAGTTAGGTCCGAGATGGTGGGGTTAGTGGCTGGGTCAAATTTGGAGGAGATGGCTAGCTCGGAGCATCTCAGAAAACCAAAAAAGGCTAAAATGAACATGGCGTCGAGTGTACGGGCTGTACTGGGGGTCTGGTAACCTGTGCGGAGGGTGTGGATGCACTTGGTGAGGATGTCTAAGGTAATGGGTAGCCTGGAGTCAGGACGAGTAGGTCGGGTCCGCTGAATTCCTCTTATCAACATGGCAGTTTGAGAATTGCTAATATTGGGTGACGGAGCGCCGTACAACAGCTTGTGGAAGAATTGGATACCGCTTACGTAACCTTTGATGGAGCTGACTTGAAGGCATTTAATGTTGTTGAGAAAAGAGATAAAGGAGGTTATTGAGAGTAGAGAAAATTCAGGGAACGGAATATTATGAGAGAGATGGAACGACTTGAAGCATTTCCATGCTGTCACGTATGTCTGGAGTGTACTGGGGGAGACAGCCTGGAGTATGGTGTCGAGTGATTTGTCCAGGAGGGGTTTTAGCGGGTGGCTTATGGAAATATTAGTTCTGAATATGGAGGTACTGGGGTTGGGAATTTGTCCGCCTCTGGAGCCAACTTCCTGAACTTCTGCTAAAATCTGTGCTCAAATGTTGTGAGCCGCTTGCGGGGGCTCTGTGGCAATGGCATTTGCTGGGACGGTCATTGGTGTAGCGGTGAAGAGCGAGTATTGCGGTTTTGCTTGGAGGAGAGTGTTGTAAGCGGCCGGAGTCGCTGTATTTGCGGTCCGGTGTCTACCTGGGTTATTGGCCCTGAGCTGAGAGGGGTAGGCTGAGGTATTGGGTTGGGAGGCCACTGCGGCCATGCTTGCTAACTTGGGCTACGGGCCCTGGGCCGGATTGTGGGGCTATGTAAGCCGGCCACAGCGCCAAGCGCAGGCTCTGGGCAGAGGGGTGGGCTGTTGAGCCGGAACTGGAGGTGGAGGTGGCCAGAAGCCCGTTTGAGTTATGGCCACCAGCATTGCTGACTGGAAAGCCGTGCCGGACAGTTGAGCTGCAGCCGGACCCTCTGCGGGCCTTGCATCTGCGAAATCGGGGGCGTGGCCTTGGTCTCGAACCCTCGTTTAATTTGCGCCGCCTATAGGGGAAAGCTGAACAGCTTATTTCAGGATGAATACGGCTGAACTCGATGGAGAATTTGGCAAATGGCAACTTTGATGTCCATATTCAATGATACGATTGTTGCAGCGCTTCTGTCATGGAGAAATTACCAAGTCCCTCTCGAACGATTCTGAGAATTTCAAAATCAATTCTGGGCTTAGATTTTAACCAGATGAGCGATGACGCCGAGTTGCTTTAGACCCATATGCTGCTTTCTTCCCATCCCTCACGAGCATGCGCCACTTGAACCTTCTGTAAAATAATCTTTCATAAGGTTTGGAAAGGTTGGAGCAAGTTACAAGGAGATTCGCTGGCTTCATTGCGCGGGAGCGCTGAGAGAGACACGCGTTTGTTTGATGTACACTTGAAATGTGCGGTCTCGCCAGTCTGAGTTTTTCTTAAGAATGCTCTGTGGAGTCATTATGCCTGTGGTTTGGAATGCGGTGGATCTATAAATGTAAGATGTAAACCTCACTACAGAAGGCTGCTCTTATTTTAAATGCTGATGCGCGCTTGATTGTGTAGACTGCTTGCGAATGCGGCTGTGCATGATTCCGTGTAAGGGGCTTCATGTTCTTGCGTCTCAAAATGGTTATGATGCAAAATGAATGTAAACACGGGCAGTTACGTCTTAAGTACGGACGCTTGCTTTGACTGCCGTAGCTGTAGGCCACAGGAAGGAGGTCCTGAAGAGCTATCGTAGCCTGCTCTGCTAATGGAGGTAGCCTCACGCTAGTGTCTGCCACGGGAGCTGGAGGCCACTGTAAAGGAAAAAGAGAGTTATTCATAGTGGAAGGAAAAAGACTGAGATGTGTGGGGCTGTGTTGCAAGCGGAGGCAGCTTCGAGCTTGCGCCTGCGGCTGTAGCTGTATAGTTCACGGTAAAATGGTTGTGACGTTTAGCAGGGCCGCTGATGGTCAGTAACGAAGTAGCTTACTTCGCTACCGTACATTTCTAATACCTGTAGTTTCTGGAGTCGTTTATTTAGTAACTTTACTGCGTTCCAAAGATTGCACTTTTTCCTTCGCTACGTATCATGAAACATACCGTTACTCCTTATAATGTATATAATGTGCTCTGGGACGTAGGAGCAGTGTCTGATTCGTAAACAGAATGAACCTGTAAAATTAGTTTGCTAATTGCTCCGACGCTTCCTTCACAAGTTGGAATGATCCGATAGTAGCTGTTCTCTAGTCGACGATTCACGGATTCAAATGTTCTGTTTAGAGTGATGTTTACGGTGAAATTAAATGCACAAGAGAGAACCGGGAGATCTTGGGGATACATGCGCAACTGATGCTGCAAAGTAATTTATTACTGTCGAAATTTGGATTAATTATGTAACTGAAATTCATATTTGGGTCAAACCTGACAGTTGTTTGGGAACTAAATCTGTTGTGAAGGGGCTCTATTTAGCCCTCTGAAATGCATATGCAAATCAAGGTCCGTGTCTCTATGATTTAGGTCAAAAACAAAACATTAATATAGCACAGGTTGAATGAGAATACCTCGTGCACGTTCATTTACTGTTGGTCCGCGGTGATCAAGGGTGTATTCGCAAAACGCATTTATCTCATCCAGCTTAAATGTCTAAGGAATGCTATGCCAATTAAATACTGGTAAAAATACGGAGGTTTAAGTACGTCCGGTGTATATTCTGGGCATGGTTTCATGGTTACATAGTGACGTTAACATCCAATGTCTTCGCGAGGTCTTTTAACGATTTTATCAACAAATACCTGCCTTTGGAGATTTCCCCTGAGAATTATTGGCAACATTGGCAACAATGGAGGCCGCCTCGCGTTAGCATCTGAAACTAGAAGCTAGAGGCCCGGCTGCATACTTGCGCTGCAGCTGGGAGAGCCGCGGTGAAGGCTGAGGAGCCGAAGCGGGAAGCGAGTGAAGCTTTGCTGCGGTGAAACCTGGGGCGTGGCCCAGGCTCGTTGGAAGCCGGCGGAGGATAGCGTGTGGCTGGTTGAGCAGAGAGCAGCGGTCGTGACGAAGCCCGGAGCTCGGCAGCCGTGTCTGGTGAAAAATAAAATAAAAATAAAAATAGACGATCTTGGGGCTGGCAGATTGACCGGAGGATACGAAAACCCCAACATGGGTCTCGTTGTTTGGACGGAAATGTTGAGTCTGTGATGTAATGGTAAATGGTGCCATCGAATGCTGCTTAACCGTCGACTAGATGGAGGTAAGACAGCTGTATTTATGTCCAAGGGCTGATTACCTAGATTGTGTACCACCTGTGCTAATTAGCCTGAGTATCTGACGTGCTCCTCCCGAACTTAGTTTATAAACTACGAGAAACTCTTCTCTTCTGGCTCTCAACGGAGGCGGTCGCTTTCTCTCCCCGTCCTCACCCTTATCTTCCCTGCTTTGCTCCCTTGTCTCGTGAGAGACTCTCTCTGCACTGCTCTCCAAACTAAAATATTATGGATTAACTGGTCTCTTAATGCATTGACACTATCGAAACTTGGGTTTGGGGAACCTGACTGCCCTGACGGAACATTCGCAGCCGGCTATACGATGGCGCGTGGGAGAGTGTGGAATCGTGTGTCTTCTGCGGCTCTTTCCGTGGAGGACATTGATATCTACCTTTTCGGAACCATGATAACAGGTATTTTGCTGATTGGATTAGGCTTTTCCCTGGGTTATCGAAGAATTCAGAAAACGGGAACAGCTGTCCAAAGCCCCACAAGGCTGCCCGTATGATTGAAGCTGTGGGAAGAGCGGTCAGCATTGAGACTGAGACTATAATCGCAATATGGATTCTACCAAGGAGAAGTTCACGGCTTTACAAAGGGAAATTGATTAAAATGGAGACCAAAATGGACAAAAATGGACAGAGAGTAGCCTGCAAAAATTGGAATGTTTACTCGCCCCAAAGACAAAACAATCTTATCTTTTTCTGGCTCCCCTACAGTGGCCTTGGCAAGGCTGTTGCTGGTATAAACCCCGGGTGTGCAATGCAGTTAGACGCTCTTGCGTTCCTCCCCCACCCTACAGACATTACAGACATTGCCCCCCCACCATTCGCCTCTGTTCGCTTCTATCCGCTGGCCTGGTCAAGCGGGTCTGACCAGCGCCGGATCAGTGGCTGCGGGATCAGATGGCTGCTTGCTGGGCCGGATTCACTTCCCCTGTGGCTATGTCGTGTATGTGCTTTTGTGTTGCTGAGGTGTTTTTCCTGTTCTCACACTGTACTCCCCAAGGAGCATAGTCTGGGGATAATTTTTTTCTCCTCCCTTTCCTCATGTAAATGCTGTATTTTTCTTCAATTCTACTTGCATTTCACTACTGATTATACTTGTATGATTGTGTATGTGACGAATAATAAAGAACCTTGAGAACCCTTGAACCTTCATATAATAATAGGCCGCCTAATAATAATAATAATAATAGTTTTATACATTAATAGGAGAATGAGCCTAATATCGTCTTGACTATCGACAAAGACATTTGCTATCGTCGATACACGATACTATCGTCTATCGGCACAACCCTGGTGTGTGGCTTATATGTGTGTGTAAATGAGGTGCAGGTGTGGATAATCAACCAGTCCCAGGTATGAGGAATGATGAGAACTGGAGTACGAATGGAAATGGTTAATATTCAGGGGATGGCTCCCTCTAGTGGTGCGAAGGAGGCAGTACGGGAGCCTCCTCTGTATTCATTAAGCAAAAGTTAGATGTGTTTAACATGTCACATTGACTGCAAGCATATTGAAGAATATATAAATACACTTCTAATGTATACTTTTAAATACTTTTTCTAATATGGTTATTTTAAAAACTCTGGATAACTGACAAAGTGCCTACTAAACCTAATCACCCAATGCACTATATAAAGTTAACAAAAAAAAACGTTTAAAACATTGCTTTCCAGGATCCATCAGGATAGATGCAATATGGTTACATTTTTTTTTTTTTTTATGTACATTATCTATGCATCTATGTATGCATTTTTTTATTATTATTTTATTTTAAATAGGGACAATGCACATTAATTAACATGAGGACTGATGTCCATCACAAAAAGATGTCCCAGATTTCCCATGTTCCAGCATGATTCCAATGAACATAAATTATACCAACAAAAACAAAACAATAAAACAATTTCACTTAAATTGAATGACTGATTATATGTAATTACCAGAAGTATTTAATTAATTTGAACAATTAGTATAATTGCATTTAATTAAACACACACACACACACACACACACACACACACACATTCATATGTGATTAGTTCATCAGCATACCAAGTAATTAATTTCAATAAATAAATGAACGAATGACAGCTAAATACATCTAAGTCCACACGCTCAACTGTGTGCCTTCAAATAACCTCTCAAGCAGAGAGCATAACAAGTGGCTTTCTAGGGTTTATTATCACTGCATCTACTCTGTGTGGAGTTGCAGCATGTGTTTATTGCAGAGGTTAGACATACTGTTAAATAGCTTATCTTGTCTGACCTTATAACCAAACAGTAATAACTTGTACTATATACACATAGTGGTATGAGTAGAGCTGTTTCAGTTTCTGCAGTTGTTTAGTAGGGGAGGAGGCAGCTGCAGACAGCCATCGGTATTCTCATCCTCTCCTTCACCTGCTGGTGAGTCCTTAATCCTGCCCTGCTGTGCATTTAATTTCCTCTTAAATGTAAATTTTGGCTAAAAGGAAAATATGTCTAATAAGATAATGTTCTAAAATGTTTGTGTGTGTACACTATGGAAAGTATAAACAAAGGTATTTTGTGTATTCAGTAGCAGAAATCATGCTGAGTGACAATGGTTGAGATCTTCTACACTTAAAACACTTTAGTGGCTTTTTTGTGCCGCTCTAATCATCCATCATGATTCTATGGCACTGTGCCCACTACACGTAAAACATTGGCGGTACATGGGCAGTGTATTAACATGCAGCTGGGATAAAGAATGGGAATCCATAAGGGATCAGGCTTGAGCGCATTGCAGGGATCTCGTCATTTTCCCTATAAATTTGTCAGAGAAAGTTTGACCTCCAAGCACGCTATGTTATGCATCATGCATGTATTTTAGTAAGTTTAATTGCTTCGTGCCACATGAGAGAAGTCTGCTGGTTTGAAGTCATTATAGGAAGAGATTTGCACAACACCAAACAGGAGCAATAGTTTGACTTAGTACCACTGCAACACAGTGCAACAAGGTTAAGCTCAGCTTAATAAAACTTTAAGGAGCCATCAATGTTTAAATATCACTTTCACAGCATGAATTTGAGTAAAGAGTAAAGCAATGCAGGCGGAAAACAACTACACATTTATATTTTAAATTATAAGAGTTATAAAACGCATAGTTAAGAGAATGATTTCTGACTGAAAAGTCAGATGCTGATAAAATACATTGCTGTAAAGTAAACAGTCAACAGTTAGGCTACTGAACTACTTTGTGGAGTACAAAATATAATTTTAATTATCATTATGAATAAACATAACTTTTAATTTAACATTTGTTTTATCATATTGCTATTGCCTGCGTAAATACAGCGTGATACATTTGTTACCATTTGTCAAACTTTAATAATAACAACAATAATAATTATATATATGTGACCCTCTCTGTGAAATCCAGGCTAAAGTCTCAAAATCCAATTATGAGATAACAAGCATCAAAGTTTGCTTTTTACCATTAATTTCACTATAGTTTCATTATTTGACATGACCTTACTCAGTCAATATTAAATATATAAAGGTTAAATTTTCACAAAATGTTCTTTACCATGTGCAGGATAATTTTTTGCAGAAATTACAAAAAATGACTTTAGCTGGGTTTTCACAGGGAGGGTCACATATACTGAACAAAATTATAAACGCAACACTTTTGTTTTTGCCCCCATTTCGCATGAGCTGAACTCAAAAATCTAAGACTTTATCTATGTACACAAAGGGCCTATTTCTCTCAAATATTGTTCATAAATCTGTCTAAATCTGTATTAGTGAGCACTACTCCTTTGCTGAGATATTCCATCCACCTCACAGGTGTGGCATATCAAGATGCTGATTAGACATGATTATTATACAGGTGTACGTTAGGCTGGCCACAATAAAAGGCCACTTTGGAGAGGTGTTCTCCTCAAGGATGAATCACAGTTTTCACTGTACGTGGCAGATGACAGCATGTATGGCGTCATGTGGGTGAGCGGTTTACTGATGTCAACGTGGTGGATCGAGTGGTCCATGGTGGCAGTGGGGTTATGGTAAGGGCAGGCGTATGTTATGGACTAAGAACAGAGGTGCATTTTATTGATGACATTTTGAATGAACAGAGATACCGTGACGAGATCCTGAGGCCCTTTGTTGTCCCATTTATCCACGACCATCTCCTCATGTTGCAGCATGATAATGCACGGCCCCGTGTTGCACAGATCTGTACACAATTTCTGGAAGCTGAATACATCCCAGTTCATGCATGGTCAGCATACTCACTGGACATGTCACCCTTTGAGCATGTTTGGGATGCCCTGGATCGGCGTATACAACAGCGTGTTCCAGTTATTGCCAATATCCAGCAACTTCGCCTTTCGTCTTTCCATTGAAGAGGAGTGGACCAACATTCTACAGGCCACAATCAACAACCTGATCACTCTATGTGAAGGAGATATGTTGCACTGCATGAAGCAAATGGTGGTCACGGATACGGACCCCTCCTCCCCCAATACAGTAATAACATTTTAGAGTGGCATTTTATTGTGGCCAGACTAAGGCACACCTGTGCAATAATCATGCATTAATCAGCATCTTGATATGTCACACCTGTAAGATGGGTGGATTATCTCTGCAAAGGAGAAGTGCACACTAACACTGATTTAGGCAGATTTTTGAACAATATTTGAGAGAAAAAGTCCCTATGTGTACTTGGAAAAAGTTTTAGATCTTTGAGTTCAGCTCATGAAAAATGGGGGCAAAAACAAAAATGTTGCATTTATAATTTTGTTCAGTGTGTATATATATATATATATATATATATATATATATATATATATACACACACACACACACTTTTCATACATAACACTTTACAGAATTCATCATAACTAAAGATAAACTCAAGATATATTCCAACATCTTATGCAATGTTTCAAATTTAACTTGATTTAATGATCTTTAGATATTTTTACAGGAACAAAAGACAAAAAAAAAGATTATAAAATGATTTTAGGCATGGCTTCTTGTGGCTTATTGCTTTAACAGGCCAGCACTCAGTGTGATCTACAGTGTGACGAGGACAACGAATGACATTCTGCAGATTGATGCATGTCGTAAGGTGATATCTTTTAATCACAGCTTGGAAATATTACGCAGACTTGTCTCCCCCCTCTGCCATGATTGATAGGTTTTGTAAAAATTAAAGGCTAAACTCTGAGATCAGGAAGAATGATTCCCTGTCAACGGTTCTTTAATACTAAGACAGAGCACTGAGAAGTCATTTCTCTTGGGGCCAGGTGAGCAGAAGAAGAGCGAGCCGGAGAGACGGAGGGTTAGAAAGACAGAGAGGGCCATAGAATCTGAATCAATACTGTTTGCCATGAAATGATGATTGGGAAAACAAAAGTAATCCGCTGCTATGTCTTTTTTCTCATCCTGTTTTTCTTGCATTAGAGGCCCAGATCTGCTCTTTTCATCTCTGTCTCACAATGCATTTTGTCCCACCTTGATCACAAATTACATCTACTCGTGTTTAAAAATGGATAGCGTGGCTGGAGGAATCGTGCCTTTATATCTGCTTAAAATGGATTGAGGTATAATGCTGCATGCTGAAGGCAAACTCTTCTGTTCTCCAATAAATAGTTCACAATGCAATAACTAGACAAAATGATGGTTATATATCCATATTATAAGAGCAAGGGAAAATAGTTTTAACAGTGGACTAAATCACTTTGGTAGCCGGTTTAAGCACTATAACTGTAATCAGGAATATTCATATTGTTAATAATACATGTCATGGTCAAATTGAGTCATCAAAAGCATTAAACAATTTCCCATTCATCTGTTATAATGAAATATTAAAATGTTCCTTTGTTGTTTGTCTGAGTGTGCCCACTTCAGACCAATTACATCTACAGAGTGCTCACTATTATGTCTGAGACTACAACCTGAAACACTTTCATGCATTTCGCTCTCCAAAGTTAACAGTTGTAAATCTGCAGATTTGGACACATTGTGCCCTCAAACATACTTTTCTACACTGTTCACAGAGTGTAACTAACAAACAATTTTGCCTTCTAACTGATCTGGACACCTGAAATGTGTTCTGGGAATATTCTGGCAGCATGCAGACACACTGAATGCTTCATTCTCATTTGCTGGAAGAGATTCAACTCATTTGGGCAATTGTCTATAAAGATTCTCTGACCACAGAGCATGAGCACATAATTGGTATTGTATATATTGCAAAGTCCATAGCATAGTTATTCCTTTCTGAGTAAGCAATGCTGCAAGATGATGCTTGTTTGACTGTGTTGTTGCTATGTATCCATGTCTGCAAGCACGTGTTCCACATAGATGAAGAACAATAGGTTGGTGCACCTGTGTAAACAGTTAGAATTAAGTATTTGCATAATCACTGTGAGATTGAAAATTTTAATCTGTATTGAAATCAATAAATAAAGCATGCAATCTTATTGCATACTACAAAATATGCAAATCACAAACAAGCCATTGTGATGGAATCAAAATATCATATATGAAATCTTCAGCATTTAAGTATCAGCATTTAAGTACAGTTTGAAATAAATTAAAATAGATATCAGTGATTTTAAATTGTTTTTATATTATCACAATAATATACAATATTATTCAACCATGCCATGGGACCAGGTATATATTATCACCGTAATTAAGTTACACCAACAAAACTAAACTTCAGATGAGGTAGAAATAGCTTCCTAGATAACAATCACTTCTATACTGTATGTTGCTATGTGAGTCATGTTAACTTCTAAAGTTAAAATGTAAGTCTTGGCCTTTCATAACTGTCTCCCTCGCATATGTTTTTTAACAATAAGAAAATAGAAAAGATGTAAGGGATGCTTTTTTAATATCTTGCAAATATTTAATAAAATTAAGTTGATTCAACAAAATGGTGCTTATGAATACCCAGGACACATGAGGGGCTACAAGTGTTTGTGCTTTAGATATTTACATTGTAATTATCTACCTAATTTGCAAATATTAATTAACCATTTATGTCAATGCATGCAAAAGCCACCCACTATAATAAAAATAAAGAGAAAAGAAAAAGCCGAACTGTGTAGTCTAGCTGGTTTAAATGTGTATGCACGTACATCTGAGGTTGATGGATTTGACTTTATTATTATAGAAAGAAAATTTGCTTGTAATTCCGTTACACATTTAGGTCAGATATACTTGTTTCCATCCCAAAGCTCCGCTAAATGAGAGCAACTCTATCCATAGCTGCATGCTAGAAATTATGACCTGATTATGACCTGCATCTGTGGAATAACAACAGCTAAACAACTGTTGTGATAAAAATTCCAGCCTGGCATAAGGCGTATAATGGGTAATAGAGAAAGTGAAGTTATAAAAAAAGCTGCAGGACCAGCATTTCTGTCATCACCTCTGGAACAGGGTGGCCGCGGATAGACACGAAGTGAGTTGTCACATCGCTGGGAGGCCTAAAGTAAGTTTCAAGTTTTTTTATGAGTCACAGGCCAAAATGACGACCCATGTCCTCATTACAAAGGGTTACAAGGAGTTCGCTTTGCTGGAGTGGAAAATAAAGGCAAATGTCCAACGCTACTACATATACTGGCACACTCATCTCTGCCCGCTCTCTTGTTTTCAGCTCTGAAATGGAATCTGTCGGCCTGCCTGACTGGGATGTCAGGTGCATGAGATGTCACTGGGACAGTAAATTGAGTCATTGCTAGACTCAGACTCTGCATTTCAATTTAAGTTATTCAGGCATAAATCTGTCAAAAGCTGAGCAAAAATAATAATAAAAAATAAACAGCAGACTGTGATTGAAACAGGCTACAGCAAGCATGCCCATTCAATCGAAAAGACAAGATTCTTGCCGATAGTTTGAAAAGGACCTACTACAACATGTCTTTGCATCTTCCACACTTATAAACAGGCATCTCAAAAGGATAGAACATTCCAGAACAGCATTAGTGAATGTGTGTACAACTGGCTTAAGTCCAAACTAATAAATACAAGAGAGCACGTATCAGGTTGAATGTTCTGGGGTCTACACAGACTGGTTTGCTTTGGCTATTGGACCAGAGAGCAGTTAGAACTTGCCCTTGGCTTAACTTTGAATTGTATATAAAAAGTTGTAAATTTTCATACAAACCCAACTCATTTGATAATAAAATATTCTGAGAGGATTTTTCCATGTTTGGGCTTTGTGTCCTTCAGAACCAAATGAGAAATGTATTTTAAATTCCAAATAGTTTAATTGAAATTTGAATTAAAGGAGAAAACAGGATAATTATAATTGAGCTAATTTTCCAATTCTTAATCTTATCATGAAACTGTTTTAGATGATGATGTCAGCTAATGACTTTCTGATCTATTTTTTTTTTCTCAAATTCCTCAAAAAAAAAAAAATTGTACAGGTACATCTAAAAAAATTAGAATATGGTAAAAAAAAAAAAAATATTGTAATTTATTTCAAAAAGTGAACTTTCATATATTTTAGATTCATTACATTACAGCTATTGAAAGTCATATATCAGTGGTGTCTCAAAATATTAGAATATTTATATTTGAGTTTCAATAAATGACCATCCATACAGTATAAATTCTGGGTATCACTTGTTCTTTGAAACCACAATAATGGAGAGCACTGCTAACTTGGCAATGGTCCAGAAGACGATCATTGACACCCTCCACAAAGAGGATAAGTCAAAGAGGGTCATTACTGAAAGGGGTGGCTGTTCAATGAGTGCTGTATCAACGCATATTAAATGCAAAGTTGACTGCAAGGAAGAAATTGGGTAGGAAAATGTGCACAAGCTTGAGAATACTGTCAAGCGAAGCTGATTCAAACACTTGGGAGAGCTTAACAAGGAGTGAACTGAAGCTGGAGTCAGTGCATCAAGAGCCACCACACTCAGACATCTTCAGGAAAAGGGCTACCAAGCCACTTCTGAAACAGAAACATCATCAGAAGCATCTTACCTGGGCTAAGGAGAAAAATAACTGGACTGTTGCTCAGTGGTCCAAAGTCCTCTTTTCAGATGAAAGTAAATTTTGCATTTCATTTGGAAATCAAGGTCCCAGCATCTGGAAGGAGAGTGGAGAGGCACAGAATCCTTGTTACTTGAAGTCCAGTGTGCAGTTTCCACAGTCAGTGATGATTTGGGCTGCCATGTCATCTGCTGGTGTTGGTCCACTGTGTTTTCTGAAGTCCACAGTCAACGCAGCCATCTACCAGGCAATTTTAGAGCACTTTGTGCTTCCTTCTGCTGACAATCTTTATGAAGATGCTGATTTCATTTTCCAGCAGGACTTCGCACCTGCCCACACTGCCAAAGGTACCAAAAGCTGGGTCAATGACCATGGTGTTACTGTGCTTGATTGGCCAGCAAACTCGCCTGACCTGAACCTCATAGAGAATCTATGGGGTATTGTCAAGAGAAAAATGAGAGACACCAGACTCAACAATGCAGATGACCTGAAGGCCGCTATTAAAGCAACCTGTGCTTCCATTACACCTGAGCAGTGCCACAGGCTGATTGCCTCCATGACATGCCGCATTGATGCAGTAATTCATGCAAAAGAAGGCCCAACTAAGTATTGAGTGCATAGAAATGAACATACTTTTCAGAAGCCTGACATTTCTGTTTAAAATGTCATTTTTTATTGATTTTATGTAATATTCAAATTTTCTGAGACATTGAATTTGGGGTTTTCATTATCTGTATCTGTATCTATATTATTATATTTCATTATCTATATATTATTAAGTCATAATCATCATTAACAAATAATCAACATGAGTGGCAAAAAATATTGACATTTTTCATGATGTTAATTGTTTTTAGATGTACCTGTATCATGGTTCAGGGTGCCCTCTCGGCTCCCCTTGTTGTCCTGTCATGTTCGGCAGCTCATGGTCTGGGCAATCAGTGCCGATCGCGCAGCAGGAGTGCACGGATCAGCTCATGTGGTCCGCAGACACTGTCGGCCGGCTTTGGAATCTCCGCTTCCTAGCAGTCGTTATATATTGTTTATGCAATTTTGTGTTTTGTGGCGAGAATAAAGTTTCTCCATCCCTCACACTCTGCATCTGAGTCCTCTATCACCCATACCCTGAAAACCTGTAGGATGGATATGGATATGGATGGACAGAAAGACAGACTCACAGTCACACTCATGAACAATTACATTTTCACACTCATGAACCGAGTGGTTTGTTTTCATAGTTAAATTCAGTTAAAACCGGAAGAAAGCACAAGTTAAATGGTGCTTTAATCAAATGTATTCCGATTTTTTTAACGTGTTATTGCATACTGAAGCATATGATGAAGATCAGAACACATTAAAATCAAACAGCTCAGTGGCAATGCAATACCCAGCATGTTATTAATATAATGGCTGATAATTGTATACTGGATATGACTGTAACTGTACAAATTTGAACTCTTCCGTGCTTAACATTTGGCACAGCAACATGCTATTCTGCAAATTCACTGTCTTCACTGCATAAACGTTTCTGCATTATACACCACAACTCTCTGCAAACTCTCTTAGACATTCAACTGGTGATGAAGAGTTATCTGGTGTTGCACTGTGCCCATCAAAGGCTGTATTTCAAGAGCTATTCAAAGATGATTTTTAAAGCAAAATAACCACTCCACCACAAAATAAAAATAATACAAAAAATGACAACAGCATGGTTTGTGAGCAAGTTGAATGAGACTGGCGTACATTCAGACTCCAATGCACTTACAGAACAATGCTGAGATACTCCTAAAGAGGAATATAAACAGGCTTTGAGCCCGACTGTGAAGACTTTACAGCACTACCTCTCATTTTCTGATGGATGGATTCATAGCGTGCACATCATTATCCATGAAGGGTCCTCACACCTACGATGGCCATTGGCCCATATTTCAAGCCCTTGATGCAATTTCACTCTATTTGTTTCTCAGGAGCTGGGATGCAGCATTTAAGATGAGGCTGATAATTCCTGTGTAACAGTCTTTAATCGGCCTGACAGTGCAACACTTGACCTTGGGGTGAGGTCGGTGTAGCGTGGATAAGAAGACAATTTAACCATGTAGATGGTGGCTGAAGATAATTAACTCATATTGGAGGAGACAAATGTCCCAGGGGCCGAGTGGTGAACGATCACTCAACGTAATGTGAGACAACTGATCAAACCACTGACAGATGATATGGAGTTTATGAGTCCTCATATGCAACATCAGCATGAAACATGCCGACAGATTGTGTTACACCAGTGCTACTGGATTTAGCCATATACAAGGTCTTACCCACTTCAACAAACAAACAAACCCTAACTATAATTATAATTGGGTATAACTAAGCAATATCACATGATCAAGAGTGTTGTTGTTCAAGCTACAACTGCACTATCGTGTGTGATAACACTTTTATATAACAGCTCATTGAACAAGAACATTTATTGATGTAATATTGCCAGTTGCATTGTTTATGTGTGCTGCTTTAAATACATTGTTTTCCAAAAAGCATAAACAGCTGAGCAACACACTGTAGGTAGGGCTGTCCCATATGACGATATATATTGGATGGATGAAATAAAAAGTCTATCGTTTCATATTATGTTCTATCGTTTATTTCGGGGTGTCGCAAAATACATTGTTTACAGTAATGTGTATGTATGTACACATAGCAGCAATACGGATGATGAGAATATGAATGTTTTGCAGTTAATAAATTGAGTCTTGTAAATGTTTATGAAACTGAGTTTGTGTTTAGGAGCCTGATGGCCTGAGGGAAAAAGCTCCTCCTAAGTCTCTCAGTTTTTGCCATCATGCTCCTGAAGCGCTTTCCAGATGGCAGTAAACAGAAAAGATCGTTACCGGGGTGATTTGAGTCTTTGAGGATTTTAGCAGCTCTGCTTTTGCAGCGTTTGAGGTAGATGTCCTGCAGAGAGGGGAGAGCAGACCCTGAGATGCACTCAGCTAAGTGCACAACTCTCTGTAGAGCTTTGTAGTCCTGATTTAATGAGTTACCATACCACACTGAGATACACTGAGTCAGTACACTTTCTATGGCCCCTGAATAGAAAGATTGATCATAAGAGGAGTGTAGGGCCGCTGCTGTCTCTTCCTGAAGTCCACGATCAGCTCTTTAGTTTTGCTCACGTTCAGAGAGAGACAGTTGTCCTGGCACCATGATGTAAGTCTCTCTACCGCATCGAAGTATGCGGCCTCATCATTTTTGTTAATGAGGCCCAGAACCACAGTATCATCAGCAAAGTTAACGATAGAAGTGGACCTGTGAGAGGATACAGAGTCGTGAGTGTATAGAGAGTAGAGCAGGGGGCTCAGGACACAGCCCTGTGGGGCTCCTACGTTCAGGGTGATGGAGTTGGAGGTGAACTGGCCGACTTTCACCACTTGAGGTCTGCCGGTGAGGAAATCTTGAAACAGTCACAAAGTGAAGAGGTTATGCCGAGGTCTGAGAGTTTAACAGCCAGCTTGGTGGGGACTATATTATTGAAAGCGGAGCTATAGTCGATGAAAAGCAGCCTTACATAGTTGCCATATTTGCTGTCAATGTGAGTGAGGGGCGAGTGCAGGACCTGAGAGATGGCATCATCAGTAGACCTATTTGGCCGCTAGGCAAACTGATGTATATGTATATGCGTCAGAATCCCCGTCTTTGCAAGTATCCTCATAAACACAGCGATTTAGGTCTTAAGAGAGCGTAAACGTCAAAAAGAGAAAATGCATATGTAACAGTAACTTAGCTATATTGGATCCGGTGTCCTGACATTTTACCCGTCAGATTTGCCAACCTCGGCTTACTGTGCATGCGCGCATCAATATTGCATCCTTTTCTCACGCTGAACAACAATTTTTTATGTATCTTCATTATTGCAAGGGTAGGTTTAGGGTTGGGGTTGGTGTAGACGTTAATAAAACACAATCTAATAGGTAGAAAAAAATATTTATTGTTGGTTTCCAGTACTAGATGTATCCCTTCTATCCACAACCGCAAATATAGCATGTAATTACTGTATGTGCATTACTGTAAGGTAGGTTTAAGGTTGTGGTAGGTGTCCACATTAATAAAACATAATTTACCAGGTAGAAATTTTCATTGTCGAATTGTACTACCCACTGTTTTAATGGGAGGTAGCAAAATCTGACAGAGTAGCACAAATCGAGAGAACACCGGACTTCGGTCTTAAAGGGGAAGCTGTACAATATTCGTTCTGTCTACATTCATGTTAATCATAGCACACTGCTAGAAAATCTCTCACTGCTCTTGACTAAATCACTTTTGTAACTTTAATGAGAATAAATAAAAAATAGCAATAATAATGATATATTTATAATATGTATAGAATCTATACATAATAGACATGTTAATTATATCATATATATATATATATATATATATATATATAATTAACACAGTGAAGACTAATTAATTTACACAGTGTATGTAGCGTTTCTTATTTATAGTAGTTTTTTCATATTGCTTGCAATTAGTTTCTTATCCTTATTATCCACTGACTGTTTATTTATCTTCAGTGAGGTTGTTGTTGTTTTTTTTCTCTTTAGGGTTGTATTAGTTTGATATTGACATTGGTGACAAGAATCATGAAAATTCTATGGTGTCAAAGATTTGTATATAATAAAAACCTTTTAAAAGAAAATAAATGACGTGATATATATTGTTATCATGATTCATGATATAAAATTTGTCATTTCGTGATATAAGATTATGGTCATATCGCCCACCCCTAACTGTAGGTGTTTAGTTCCTGAATTAATTGACCATTCGCAAAGACTCGTCTTCCTTGGTTACTGTTGTCATCTCCAACAAACAATGACGCCCTCACACTACACATCATGTTCTCACGCAGTGAAAAATACATTGCAGAGCAAAGAGAAAACTGACAACATATCAACAGACAAGACAGAGCAGGTTATTTCTTGTTTGAAACAAGGTCTCTGGACTCTTAACTTTCAAATTTTGTCATTTTTAAAGAAATTCAAACAATAAATACTGTATTGCGGCTCCTTAATGTGTTGTGAGAGATAACTGTAACATTCAAACATGTGAACCGATCGTCTTTTCATATTTATTAAAGCACGAAATGAACATGAATAAACATCAGAAAGTGTTTTATTTCAACTGCAGAACACACCATGTTTCAAGTTTAAGTCCACAAAAGTTAATCTACCGTCTGATTTGATAATGTTAGAAGTGATACAGCTGCATCTACAGATCATGCACATTTACATATTTTCCGAGCCAACAACATAACGTGAAATCTATGAAAATGGTTTAAAAAAAACACATGGCGCCATAGTTTCATCATTTTAGATTGTCGCAGTGACTGTATTTTTGCAGTTAAGGACCTATCAGAGTTTAATGAGTGGAAAGATGACATGAAGCGATGTGAGGTTAGCTGCATTGAAAACAGATGAGTGCACATGTGCATATAAAGCTCACAATCGGTGGCGAAGTTCACAGGATTTTGTCCACAGAATGATAAGAGCACACGTTTTAACATTGTTTTATTATTTCACACTCAGTATTTTAATTTAAGCACTGCAAGCCATACATACAGCGCCATACATGACAGGTTTTATGTTATGCCAAACAAGTACTTTAAAGGAATTCCTAAGCGTATTGCTGTTACTATGGCAGTCAACAACAGCACAGCTTAACCCTCCGCACATTTTTATATTTGAACTGTGAACTAGGTTGCTGCTGGAAGAGATGTATTTAAGCCAGCAGGGGTGCTCGCCCTGCAGTCTGTGGGGGTCCTAACGCCCCAGTACAATGACGGGGACACTATACTGTAAAAAGCACCATCCTTCGAAAGAGACGTTAAACCGAGGTCCTGACTCTCTGTGGTCATCATAAATCCCAGGATGTCCTTCAAAAAAAGAGTAGGGGTATTACCCCGGCATCCTGGCCAAATTTCCTGATTGGCCTCTGACCATCTGTCCTCCTAATCATCCCCATTCACTGATTGGATTCATCACTTGGTCTCCTCTCCGCCAGTACGCTGGTGTGTGGTGGACGTTCTGGCGCAATATGGCTGCCGTCGCATCATCCAGGTGGATGCTGCACATTAATGGTGATTGAGGAGATTCCCCCTTCTATGTAAAGTGCTTTGAGTACCCAGAAAAGCGCTATATAAATGTAACAAATTATTATTATTATCAGAGGTGGAAAGTAATTAATTACATTTACTCTCATTACTGTAATTGAGTAGCTTTTTTGTCTACTTCTACTTTTTAAAGTAATTTTTAAAATCTGTAATTTTACTGTTACTTAAGCTTATTTAGTTTGAAGTATTGTTCTTCACTACATTTTAAAACACATTCATTACGGAGAGAAAAAAAATATCCCTGGAAACCATTGCAGCAAATAATGGGCAGGAGAACAAACTGGAGCTAAAATCACAAGAAAGATGCAGATGGACAAGACAGGTGTTATGGTGCAGAACCAGTTGAAAATGAAACAAAGTTGAACTCGAAGGAAATGAAGAGAACCCCTGGCCACATTTATGCTCTATTATGCAGTATAAGCTGTGTTTGCCTCGGGAGACCAACCTAGCAGCTTATAAAATCTCGACATCAACCTTCGCAAGCATGTAGAGGTAAGGTAAATACTTGCATTGTTGCATTGGTGGTTACAATGAAGCTTTAACAGTTTAGCAAAAGGTTTTTCACAAATTATACAAAAAGACAGTGATGCAGAGTGTGTGATATATAGCTTCACGCTATATATTGTTGTATTATCGATGTGCGATTTGACATTATCAGTATTTTGCCAAAAACTAAACAAAACTCTCATTCAGAGTGCCATGAAGTCTAGACTAGAGTAGTGCGCGCGCGAGCATAGTGAGTTATTTCACTGCGTGATTCAGTCTGTTAAAATGCATTTAGAATTATCAAAAAATTTAAGATATAGGGACAGAAAATGTATATATTTATGTAATTTCATATAGTAAATCAATATCACACAAAGAGTGAAGTTTTAATTTCTCCAAAAATCAGCATGATAACATACAGATTTTTTTACAACACAAACAAAAAAAGAAGTTAATTAAGAGACTTGCATTTAGACACAATAATGCCTGTTTTTGCTCTATTTCGACAACAAACAATTATTCCAAACACAGCCACCTAATCACAGTTTTGTGTCTCTGAGCAATGCCAGTGTTTAGTTTCTGAATCAATCAACTGTTTAAATGATTCGGTTCAATCGCAATGACTCACTTATTAACAGTGACTTGCTGACACCTACTGGCTGTTTTAATTTCACATTTAAAGTATGTCCACTGCATACTTTACTGCAAGACTTTCAATTGTTTTTTTCAATATAATTTTAAACGAGTATTCAACAGTCTTATATGTAAAAAAAATAATTCTGCATTTATAACTGCATGCTAAATGCATTCATGTCCTGCATTAAACGGTATGTAAATACATCTATGCCACTTCAGATGAAGCGTGTTTCCTCAGCATTGCAAAGATGCATTTTGTTGATACTGATTTAATTTGCCTGGTAACAGCCCAAATGTCTTATTATTGTAAAAAACGGATTCCTTTAATTAAAAACAACTAGTTTGAGATTTATAGGCCTATCCCAGGTGTGTTAAACTCAGTTCCTAGAGGGCCGCAGCCAACCCTGTTCTAACACATATACCGTGTAGTTTTGAAGTAAGCCTAAATGATTAGTTTAGCTGGATCAGATGTGTTTAATTAGGGTTATATCTAAACTGTGCAGGGCTGTTGCCCTCCAGGAACTGAGTTTGACACCCTTGGCCTATCCCAGTTTTGCCTCCCTCCCACTGTTAAAATGTAACTACGTAATTATTACTCCGAGTACATTTTAAATGAGCTACTTTTTACTTTATCTACTGAGTAGATTTTTAGACTGGTACTTTTACTTGCACTTAAGTAAAATTTAATTAATATAATGGTACTTTTACTTGAGTGTAATATTTTCGTACTCTTTCCACCTCTGATTATTATTATATTTAGCTATATTAAAAAAAAGTTTCAATTCAATCTATATTTTGTTTTACACCATTTTTAACATGGATTTCTATGGAGACCATAGCTGTCAAGATGGCGGCTAGCAGCGGCGGCACGCAATATCTGCATTCTGATTGGTCATATCACATGTCAATCAAGCTCCCTGCAAATGGTCAACTAGGGTTGTTGAACAAATCAGTGGAGTGAATAATTCAGTGACCTATGACACTCACTTGTTTTGTTCCTAATTGAGTCAATGTTTCAATTATTCGGTTGAGTGAACGAATCAGATTCACAGATAAAAATAGTCACTTGTCGCCAAATACTGGCTTAATGGGAGAAAAATATCTACCACTAATCTAATTATTTTAATTATTATCATGATATAATCTGTCTAATTATTTGAAGACAACTAACTTTTGTAATACTTAACTGATCATAAATTAGTAGGAAGAAAATTATAATAATATAAATGAAATGTCATGAAAATTGTAAGAATATTATCAATTATAAATATTTTTATTATGATATTTTTTTTAATAAGAGTGAGCAACCATGTTTGCATGTTTATAATAATACGAAAGATATCAGCAAAAAATAACCTCCTCATTATAATAAATAACCTACTTAAAAAAAAACTTACGTTACAAAAGGATTTCCACATAAGAGTGATACGCCGAGGCTCCCAGGGGTTGTCTCTGGAAGCTGTAAAAATCTGAAGTGATTAAAATTACATATAGAACAGGAACATGTTACATTTTGTTCTAGCTAACACATTCAACATGACACATGTCTCCCAGTAGAAATCATAGGAATGATTGAATATTAAACACTGTGAAATATTAAACAGGTGTAAATGAAAAATACACACTACACCTTCAGCCTAAAAATTGTTTCTATGCAAAAGATAAACATGGTGACTTCTGAAGTAATATTTAAACAGGCAACACAATATACATTATAAAAATGGTTACATCCATGTATTCTAAAAAACTATTTTTTAGATAATATTCAGGTTGATTCAGTAAATACAGAATATTTTCAAATACCCAAAACCAGTTAATCAGATGCTACCATATTTTTTATAGGTTTATTAGTCAATTTCATTTTACGTTTAGTTGATAAAATGTATATTATATACATTACAATGCATACATTTTATTTATTGTATTTACATTTGTTGTTGTTGTCTTTTGACATTTTTTTACAGTGTACAATGGACAACTTGGAAATGCACAAAAAAAAAAAATACAAGCTCTGTGAGACGTCTGTTTTTCTCTACTCACTCCCTCACTCCAAGCGATACTGTGTGACAAGATTTCCCATAATGCCCTGAGCATCATCAGCTCAACAGCCTGTGAAGTAGAGAACTTGAAAGCAGCGACCTTGACATTGAGTGTTACCTGTGTCTCCTGTGTGTATGTGTGTGTGTGTGTATGTTGGAGAGAAGTGCACAAATAATACTATCGATAACTCAGGCTAAGAACTAATACTAGAAAAGCTTTGAGTTTGCTGGTGGCAGAGGGTGTCACTGTAATTGCAGGCTGTTCCCATGAACCGGTGCCTAGGAGAAGTAAAGAAATAATATAGAGAGAGGGAAAATGCCCCACCACTCCATCCTCACTCGCCCCCGAGAGACAGAGCCTGAGGGCATTAAGACAGAGTATGAAAACTGGAAAAAACGGTCCTTCTTTTTGCCCTCTTCCTTTGAGCTTGTTACACAATAAAATCTGAAATATATACATTTCTCGCTAATGCCCCAACGAATCTGAACCTCTATTTGCATCTAAACCAGACACAATAACTGCATCAGATGTCCCTTTTTTCGAAGTGCTCTATTGATTCTGTTAACTCAATTTGCCTCACTGTTGTACCGAAAGGCCGGAAAGACAAGTCAGACCGGATCTCCTTAAGATTAACAAACCTCTCCGTGAGTCAGACAGTCTATCAAACAGAAACGAGAAAGGCAAACTACTTCCTGTCTGTTTCCACACACCTCCTATTATCATCTTCGTTTGATAACAGGGTCAGAGGGTGACGGATTACATGCAATACAAAATTTGACTTACTGTATTCTGGTTTTCAAAGTACTTGATTTTATTGTCATTTGAAAAATAAATATCCACATAAAATGTTCTAGTGTTTGAATAGCAGGAAAACAATATGTGCTCCATTCATCCAAGTAGACAGGTTGCTGTTATTAATGAAAAGTGAAAAGTGCAAAATTAAAGACTTTAAGTACACTTTTGAAGCAAATTTAGCAGCAGAAATAATATAACTCATAAAATGTTTAACAGTCTTGCGTTTTATATATAATTGCACTGCCATTCAAAGGATGCACTGAATTGATCAAAAGTGACCATAAGACATTTAGCAGAAATTAGTTTCATATAAATGTTTTTTTTTTTCTATTCATCAAAGAAAAAAAAACGTATCACAGTTTCCACAGAAACAGTATTAAGTAGCACAACTGTTCAACATTAATAATAATAATATATTTAATTTACATTAGAAAGATTTCTGAAGGATCATGTGACACTGAAGTAATGGATTCTGAAAATTCAGCGTTGCCAGGAATAAATTTCATTGTAAAGTATATTCAAATTGAAAACAGTTGTAGCCTAATATTTCACAATATTACTATTTTTACTGTCTTTATGATCAAATAAACAGTGATATGTCCAACTGAGATGTAAAACCCACAAATTATTTCCAACCCCTGACTTTTGAACGGCAGTGAATATTTTCTGATTAAGTCTATTAAAGTCAAATCCATATCAGATCATATGTTTTACAGTAAACATATACGTGATACATTTCCTTCATTCTCCCACTCAATATTTAAAACAATATTGAAAATATGTATTCAAAAAGTAGATTGTTACTTATATTGCGTAATATAATAAAATGTGTTATTCAATTATTTTACTGCATGCAATCTGTGGTGTCTCTCAGATGTATCGAATTTCACGCAAACAGACACACTCCCAGATAGCACAAATTCTGTCTATTAAAGATGCACACATACACCTATTAAGATGTCTGTTAAAGATCTCTTGGTCTGGAAAGCATCTGCTGTGTCCAAACGTCTGAAAGACATCTTTCAGATGTCAGTTTTACATACATTCTAAATCATAAACATCTTAAAGACGTCTATTTGATATCTAAAAGGAAATGTCTTAAAGGCGTATTGAAGATTAGCAAACACAAAAAAATATGTCTTGAATATGTAAATGCAGACGTCAAATAGACGGCTCCGAAATGTATGTGTGCTAGCTGTCATTGGCAAGAAATGTGTCACTAAACAATATCGATCAGTGCCGATGTATATAAAAAAGCAATTCTTTAATAAGCAGGCGTATGCAGTGAAGAACCGTATAACCATCACTTGACAAGAAAAAAATCTAAAATACTGGATAAGCGGAAACACTGCCAGAGGGATTATAGTGTCATGCGATAACATTTTAATAGCCTTTAATCTCCACTGGTTTTGGCACAATAATGGAAAACTTTACAAGAAGTTTAACAGCCATAACGAAGTGCGACGCCTCAGCTTCCCCCTCATCCGTACACCTTGTTAATATCGGTTCCGTCCTCTGTGAAAGCACCACGCTTATGTATAGAAATGAATTAATCCATACACTCATAATTCAAGCATCACCCCAGACTGAAAAGGGCGAGACGGGTCATTGATTACATGGGAGTGAGTGGATTGATGTAGAATGGAGGGAGGGGCTCCGCTGTGATTGCCTGCTTAGAGCACAGAGATAATTTGGACGCTTATTGATTTTACCCTGAAACTCCGCAAAGGATCGCCTTATTTCCTTTTTTTTTGTCTCTGCTCCTCTGATGAAGGCGACACTCTGAACAGTACGCATAGGCGAGAGGAAGGGTTTTATATCGACAATAAAGGCACCATTATCAGCCTGACCACACAGCCCGGTAAATAACACGCCATCATATTAGTAATGCCGATTATTTAGTGCTATTTGTTTTCCACTTCTATTTGTTTTGCATGATAGCGGTATTTTATGAGGCCGTGACCGAGAGAGCCTCCGCTAGAATGCTGTCAGACATGACAGCAAGACGCACGGCGCACCTGAAAGCCAATTTCCAGGTATTAGACTACTTTAAGTTTTATGACCCCACACCGCTGAACCTGATGTAATTACCCGGCAAGGACATTATGTCATTCAGGACCGGTGGTGTGAGGGGGGCTGATGTTAAAGAGTGCGGGGTGAGTCAGAAATGAGATACAAATTATTGCTTGTAGTCATTTTATGTTGACTTCCCACTCATTCAGTGGCCATCTCATGACGAGAGGTGGTGACCTTACCAGTGTTGTTATTAATTACCTTAGTATTCTTATTAAGCAATAAGTCTCTGTGCAAAGTGAAGCTGATGAACATCACTAAGCGAGTGTGTAATTAATAAATTGCATGTTGAAGGTCAGATTGCAGGTTATTTGTAATGATGCTAGCCAGGGAGAGGAGAGCAATTCAGAGGAGAGTCTCGAACTCTCACTTAGTCTTTGGCTGAGATTCCTTTGAACCCTGCTGCAAACACTTCCTGTTTGTTGCTGATGTATGTTTTGAGTTTCAGCTCCATCAAGTCAATTATTTATCATATATTTTCTATCTTAATATACATTTTACACACTATAATTTTCATTTCTATAACATGTGAATATATTCCCTATCACATTCTGCAACAAAAATAATAAAAGCCACTTTTTATCACTTGTTTTATTTTGATTTACCGAGTTCACTATTAGCTTGTAGCCCATTAGCATCACCAGCACGGCTGCCGCTAACACTGCCAGTTTACACAGCTAATACCCTATTACCACACATTTACCATTGTTTCACAGTTACTTGCTTTAATGGAGGATTTGTGTCTACCTTTGAGTGCAGGTGAGGACACGTTCGAGCTTGTGGAGCTCGAGGTCGTGGAGAAGCAGATCAGCGAGCTGTTGGGGAAGCAGTCCCAGCTAAGAAAACGGAGAGCAACGCTGGAAACGTGCTGACGCTCACAAGTCCAGGGTATGAATGCTATGCACTGCTAACACTCCCAACACTTCTAATCCATGTGTTTCTCTGCACAAGCCCTGTGCACCCAGGATGCGATCGTCCCAGATGTCCTTCACTACGGCACCGGGAAACCACGGACCCTGGGTGCAGCAGCAGCGGAAGACGCGAGCCAGGCCCCGGGTGACTACCTCTGCCTCTCCGCATCCTCCAGTCTTCGCGATCTTCACCCGCAACCGCTTTGCTCCTCTCCATGAGACAGAACGTGACGCTGTGATCGTCCGGCACGTCCGTGCTACGTTAGCTAAAGTTAAAGTGCACACTCACTGTTTCCCTGGTGCTCATGTTCTCGATCCTTTTATTGTGGCAAACCTGTGCAATAATAATGCTGTCTAATAAGCATCTTGATATGCCACACCTGTGAGGTGGATGGATTATCTCGGCAAAGGATGAGTGCTCACTAACACCGATTTAGACAGATTTGTGAACAATATTTGAGAGAAATAGGCCTTTTGAGTACATAGAAAAAGTCTTAGATCTAATCAAATCATGATTATTATTCATTTTAATCAGAGTATAATAATCTAAAATTAATGCCTACGACTTGTCAAAACACTATATTAGATTTTAATTGCATTTTCATCAGAAGTGTGAATGATATTCTGAATTTACTGAAGAGTATAAAAAGTTGTTTTTTTATAAATTATATTTTATCATTTATGTTTAATTTAATATTAACAATGAAATAAACTGTAGTTTTAAATAATTAATATTAAACATGTACTTTTATAATATGTATCATGGATCAATTACAAATACATAGTTTTAGTCTGATTAAAACCGATCACTATGACGAAATAGATAAAAGTTTTAAAGAAATTTAAAATGTATTGAAGTATGTAGAAATTATAGTTAATTATATATATATAAGTACATACACTGCAGAAAATACTAGAATACAATGTGAAATACTTGAATAATTAACTTAAATGTAATTTTTGTCAGATAGTATTATTTACACAATTACATAATTTTAGTCAGAGTGTAATTTACTTAATGTAATGATTATAGATATATATAAATTCAATAATATTTCCTTTAAAAGTAAAAAAACAAGCAAAAAACATAAAAAAAATAAATAAACAAGCAAATAAATAAATGGTCATCAAGGGCAAAAAACATAGAAATATATAATCCTACAAGTATATGAGGGTCAGAGGACAAGGCATGACTGAGTTCAGTGTTTCTATAACATCATGTTTATTAAGATATCTGGTCAGTTATAGCGGGACAGCATATATGTTGTCTATCCATTTAATGCTGCTTTCCCACTGTATATTTCTCCTTATCTCTCTAAAAAACCCTATCCTCCTGTATTATTTCTGTGTTGTAAGGGCCTCTTTTTAGGCTATGAATGAATCGGATGAATGACGGAGGCTCTCCGGCACAGAGAAGACCAGATGTGCTTGGTAGTACAGTGCATGTCTCGACTTTTCTTGCAGGATGCACCAAAGTGTGTTCTGCTTATTTCCATACTGATGTTCTCTTATCATCCTCCGTGTTAGCATGAGGTCAGGATGTGATTAGTTCTGCCATGAAAAGCATAACTCACCCGAGCAGCATGTTCTTGGATGCCTGGTGTCTATAAATGCAATGCAGGTGTAAGTGTGTTGGACAATGATCTACATGTCCATTACAAATGTCATAAAAGTGATCATAACATGCTTCTCTGCAGCACCTGGGTGTGAAGGGCAAAGAAGATTTTTCCTGGTGTGTCGAAAGGTCATCTTTAGGATGCAGGGGAACAAACATTTCATCAAATCACTTGCTCTGTGTGGATGCAGGTTTATCTGGGGAATAAAATAAAATAAAATATAGCAATAACACAATAACAAACAAACAAAACAAATGTATTCGATGCTCTCAAACTGTGAACAAACACATTATAGGTAATGGTTTGAGAGTGCATGGTATTTTCTCCCAGATTTAGTGCACTAGGAGCTCTGTATTCAGAGCTGGGTCGATTACTTACAATTTGTAATCCGTTACTGATTCCAGATTACATGACACAAATTTTAGTCAGTAACATAATCCGTTACATTACACATTTTAGGTAATGTAATAAGATTACTTTTAGATTAATTTTGATTTATCTAATTTACACATTGATTTAAATAGCATTATCTTGTACCATAATGATGTAAAAAATGCAAAGAGTAAGAAAATGTATTTCATTCAATGTAATGCACAACATGAAGGACATTAAACATTATATTACGTCACAGTTTCCCAAACTAGGGTTTGTAAAGGAACTTCAGGGGGGTTGTGAATCAGTTAAAAACAAACTCCCTTTCGAGGAAAGTCTCTTCACTCAGCGGCCATATTTGCAACGCCCCTGGGCAGCTTGTACAAGACCTATCTTAATTAATGGGGGAATCCTGAAATATCAAAATTTCATGTAATCAGTTACTTCCCAGGTCTGTCTGTATTTTACTCTTTCAGTGGTCCTTCGCCTAAAGAAAGTGAATAGAGGAACAAAGGAAAGGTGCTTAGAAGCAGGAAGCAGATATGACAGGAAGAAATGACTAAGAGAGAGAGCTATAGCTTGTAAGACCCACAAGCTAGTAAATAGTTAATGTTGGGCCAGCAGCTGACTTTAAAGGTTAATTACTTTCTAATCTGTGTACAAAGGCCATGGCAGAAAAGGGGATATTAATAAGACATGACATGGCAGGGTCCGACTCCTACTAGGCCAAACGTCTGGACATTCAGGGAAGCATTAACATTGAGCTTGTCCATCACTTCAGATACAAGATAAAAAGAGAGTTATCAATCATCTGGGGCTTAGAGCCAAAAAACGAGATTGAGAAGGGGAAAAAGAGATTGAAACGGGGAATACAAGAGAGAGAGAGAGAGAGAGAGAGAGAGAGAGAGAGAGAGAGAGAAGAGAAAGAGACAGAAATGTTTCGAATCTAGAGCATTGATGAATCTTCCAGTGACATCACTTTGGATTTCATATCCTTCAGAAAGGCAAAATATCAAAGACGGATTTGACAGATGGATGGATATATAGATAGACATATATATGAGTAAATCAATAATTAAGGAATAATTGATGACGGGCCGTTGAATTATTAGAAAAATAATGCAAACACTCGGGTGTGCATTATTTTTCTAATAATTCAACGGCTCTGAGTAAATTATTCCGCTTATACTTCGGTTGCCACACCTCAAGACATCGATCAGATTATATATTTCAAGGCATTCGTCTGTTTTTTCTACTTCAATCGCTCTTGTGAGTAGGATTATTTCTTCTGCATCTCATCCAACGCCTCCCTTGCTTATTACAAAATGTCATTTTAACCCGTAACGGAGGCTTGAGCCATTGATAGCAGACTAATGCAGTTAATACAGTTAATAACTAAGTTATGAGACCGATAGAGAGAGAGAGAGAGATTAATGTTACCTCTGTGAGTCAGTGATCGGCACCAATGTCTATAGTGAGACTTTAAGTTAATTTCCTTCACGAACAACGCCGTTGTTAACTTACCTCGCTTGTGAGAAGTCATATAGTTTTTAAGTTCTTAAACTATGTTACTGATAAACTCGTCAGAGTAGTGCTAACTACATCAGCGCTTATGTTAAGGTGTGTGCAAACTATATGTGCTTCTGTGAGGGAGAGACCGAGAGCGGGAGAGAGAGAGTAGGCTTGTTTTTTCCATACAAATAAAATGTAATTTTGTGGCAAAAACATGGACAAGATCTGTCGATTTTATCCTTTTGTTTACTGTATTTATTTGTTTGGCCAGTGTCGTTGTCGGTTTTGTTTATTTTTCTTTTGTAAGTCATTTGAAATAACAGAAATCATCTGGCAAAGTGATACGGAACTGTACTGCGGTCAAGAGAACTGCCTGGAACTACGTTCGCCGTGCATTTCCCTGAAAATAATTGCATGCCTCAGAACGTTCATCAGCCAATCAGATTCAAGCATTCAACGGCCCTGTAGTATAATTAAAAATATTTGTGTTCAACACTGACTCCTACATTTTATTAATTACTGTCTCTGACAGTATGCATTACTGATTACTTCATATTCCACTTAGCAAGAGTTGCTCAAGCCATAATATTAAGAGACAAACATAATGGGAGTATGAATAGACATGTCCTTTAAGCATTACATATTTTTTAGACCCTTTAGTGCAACCTCGACTCAATGGCTAAACTATTCCTAAATAAACCTATACACGGGTCAAATACATTTAGATGTCCGCATCTAAATAAATTGACAAAAGTGATTGTATGTCCATAGAAATCACATTAAATGTAAGTAAAGTGTCTACTTTCAAGGTTCAACTAAGTTTTTGAAGAATCAAATTTCAAAATTTGGTTGAAATAATGTGACATTTTTAAAGAATAAAATGTCAAAATTTGGTTGAAATAATGTGACATTGTCATTCAGTGTAACAAGAGGTGGATTTAGTGAATTGGAGGCCCCAGGCAAATATAGGAATGGAGCCCTACTCATTTGCACTTATTTGCCTAGAGATCAAGCTTGAGGTTCCTTTTTTGTCGTGATGCTTGCTGCTGCACAATGGTGTCCCGTAGTTGAGTCCAATGTTTCTACATTTTTCATGTACATGTTATAATGTCATTCTTTCATTTTACTTTCAATGTATTCATTTTGCAGACACTTTTAATATGTCATGTTGTAGACCACAAAATAGCAATTGATTTACCGTTGAGATACAAGTTTAACAAAAACTAAATAAATTATAAAATCAATTGAACCTTTAAACCATTTTCTTTTAAAGAAAAGAAAAAATGAGTCAGAAGTATAAATTAAATAATTTAAAACAGGTTTGTTTGGGTGGATTTTTGCATTGGTCAGAATAAAAACAGCAGACTAGATTATTGAAAATTCCCATTCATTCTCAGCCAGTAGGAGGTGCTTTTAGAAAGTCAGACATATAGCAGTTTCCCCTGTAACGGCTGTAAACAAAGCAGCGCTCAGCTCATAAATTATACTTTATCAGGTAACATGAAAATGCCATCTAAACTTTTCTGAAGACAATCGGTTCCCTTCAGAGGTTCTTTCATATAAAAATTTGAATTAGAAAAAAAGAGAAAAGTGTGCAAAAATATAGCCTATATTGATGAGGAAAATCCACTGATGAGTTACCAGCGTAAGCCTACATCTAAATGTAGTCTTTTTAACTTAGGGCTGTCAATTGATTAAAATATTTATTAATCGCATGATTGTCATGAGGTAACTCACGAATAATCACAACTTAATCGCACATTTGTATCTGTTCTAAATTAATACTTTTCAAGTTTTTAACACTAATCAACATGGGCATGGACAAATATGGATGCTTTATGCTATATATGAAGAGCTCTTTTCCAAAACGCGATAAACGCCAAATTTAAACGCCATTTTGCTGTGTACTGAACCTATTCACTGCTCCATCAATGTTTCATGCCAAATCGCTATGTTTCCTTGTTTTAAATGTACTGCAAGATGCAGTTCTTTTCCAAACCGCTATAAGCGCCGAACCTGTTTTTAGCCTAAATGCGATATATCCTCTCGATCAATCAGAATTCGTTCTATGCAATCCAACATAACGACGTTTGAAGCATTTGTTTGTGCTCAGTCTTCAAAATGAGTGCTTTAAACTCTAATAACACTTTTGAGACCTACACCTGGGGGTAGAAAACGCAGACTGGACAAAGAAAATCACAAAAAATAAAAGGTGGTGTTTAACCGATTGACACTAGAGGCTGTAGCCTTTGGCATTCCTTGTTAGAGCGCCCGCATCCCGCACCGGAGACCCAGGTTCGAGACCCGTTCGGTGTGATGGTGCGCGCGGGTTACATCAACACAAGGCTGGTGCGATCGGTTTATAGTATGAGTCCCTAATGTCATATGTTGCATGTTCTCTTTTTTTTTAAAGACATAAACCAACATGAAAAAAAAAGGATGGATTTGTAGCGTTTTGAAAAAAAAAAAAAAACTACCTTTGCATTTATAATCGACAATATTGTTGTTTCATTTAACAATCATTGTTTAACATGTTCAGACTGAGCCAACAGACCATTTTAACATGATAAATTGAATATTAACAAAATGTATGGGTCTAGGTAAAAAAATGTCATTTTCATGAAAACTATTAAAATAGATTTATAGCGTTTTGGAAAAGAGCTCTTCATATGTTTATTATTAGTGAAACCCTAGTTAACAGAGCGTGAAGAATAGACATGTTTCAAAGGTTATAGATGTTTTTCAAATAACGTGTTCATGTCTATTTGACACATGAAAAAAAAATTTACATATAAAAACGAGGTTCCTATTACTGCTCTTTCTTTGCATCGAGCCATTTACTGACACAAAGCTGTTTACATTTTCTTATGTCAGGGCAGCTCACTTCTCAACATGCAAAATCTACATTTATTATTTAATATTAGATTTGTTTGCCTCTCTGTGCCACATAATGTATTTTGATGCAGCTAAATTCTCAATAAAACAGTTTTCATTGATATATTTTACTGCTTCTGTTGTCAGACAACAGGATGAATATGAAATAGTGACTGAAACACGACCTATTAAGACTATATAAACAGCTCTCCCTTCCAAGATGTTAATCTGCACAAAAATCCTGATTTATAACCGTGCCGTCGTGATAAAGACAATAGCTGTGCTGTGATTTCGGCTATATTTGCATGTAAAATTAGAGAAGCAACATTTGTGTTTAACTGAAAGCGCAACTCCTTTCTGCGCACTGAGCAGATGCAAAGAGAGGTGTGTGCGTGCGCTGGGAAAGAGAGACCTCCCGCTCACGCGGCAGTCAGCTTCAAATGCATAATAATATGCTACAAGTAGGATACACAAGAAGCCGTTCAATTCAGACACGCAGACAGTTGTCGTGGTAATAAACTATGTAAACAGTAACCGTTTGCGTGTCTGCGCTTAATGCGCTTGTATATGAAAAGCATTTTAGGGGGCCCTTGGCTTTTGGGGCCCCAAGGCAATCACCTACCTTTGCCTAATGGGTAAGTCCGCCCCTGAGTGTAACAATATTTATGTAAAAATTCAAACAACATGTTTATTCTGACTTGTACATATTAAATTATATAAAATAATAGGGGAGTATATTCAATTTTATTGCATTTTAAATTAGTAAAACATTCTTGTTGACAAATGGGTGAAACCTTGAATAGTGGCACATTTTCTAAATGTAAAATTACAACTAATTAATATCTGGGGTGAAAGTGATTAGCCTTTAAATATGTCATAAATAGATTTTTTTTTTTTGTAAATATGCCTGCCAAGAGTGTTACATTGAATTACATTTTTGTGGCTGTTTTCTGTAAATCAGGGGAAAATATATGATATTTATTTTTTGCACAGAAAAACAAAAACAAAATTGAAATTAAATTAAACAGAAAACTTTCACATTTTTGGGGGTTAAACAACGACAATTTAAAGCATTATTACACTTATTAACTTATTGTTTGTATGCTTAAACCCTTTTTTGTCTTTGACCCACATACAATTACATACATACAATATATATTAGGGGTGTAACGGTAGACAAACATGATGGTTCGGTACGTACCTCGGTTTTGATGTCATGGTTCGGTATGGTTTCGGTACAGCAGGAGAAAAAAAACCTAAACATAAATTGCTTAAAAAAAATAACAATGGTTTATTGAACAAATTGCTCTTCCTTTAAATACATTCAATTATAATAAAAAATGTGTTAGGGATAAAAATCTACCTCAGCTTATACTCTAAACTATAGGGAGCCCTTTTGCATTACTATAAGGTTAAAATTAACAACAGAGCCCAACATTACTATTTATTTTTAACTATAACAGTCAACACAAATTGAAAAATTGTATCCAAACATGTCAATTGTTTTTAAATCAACTTCTAAACTATACAGTTTCTATTTGTTGTTGAAATATTATAACTTGTTTTATATAATATCTGTTTAAACATATACATTAAATACTTAAGGCATAACTAACATGTAAAGTAAATATAATGAAGTATAGGCCTTGTCTAATATTTCACAAAATGCTCTTCACTTCATTTCTCTAGCAAATAATGAGCTGTTGACACTGACTTGCCTGAGGTAAATAAAATGCAACATGACATTTTTTTACAAGCGGTTTTAATGATGTTTTTCCGCAGTTGAAACTGATTGAGTGATATCATGATATATTAATCAATGTATATTTTGCATGGAAACTAGTAATAAATAGGAAGAGGTGATCACATTCACTCTCTCTCCGCGCTGGTGTTAAAACTGAGATGTTAGTATACGCCAATATGCCACGCCATATCAAAGAGCATCAAAATGGCATTTATTGTCTGAATTTGCTGTGAAAAAAAATGAAACGATTTGTTCGATACATGTGTACCGAACCAAAAGACCCATAACAAACATTTTCAGTTTGAATACGTGCACCGCTACACCTCTAATACAAAGCCTATATATCACTGCATTTGTGAAATGAACCCTTGTGGCATTAAGACACAAATGACTTTCAAATCATAACAAAAATGTATCATTATTTAGGCATATTATCAATTAATAAAGACTTATTTTGTGTGGTTCCTTGCACAATACTACTTAATGTTATGACCTCAAAAAACTTTTATTGGTAAACTTGCTCGGTAGCTCACCTGGTGTAGCACTGTACTCATGGTGAAGAACACTCATCTATGAACCATAAGTCACAATTAAATAAGTCAAAGACTTGTAGAAGCAAGTTAAAATGGCATGGTTGCCTCAGAAAATTTGTTTATATCTTAAATTGTATTTTGTTTGTGAACCGCTGCAATACGCAGCTGCAACAACAAATTTAATAAATGCTGTCCGATTCATAGTTACCTCCACTTACTGGACATTTCAAGTGTTATGAAAACGGCAAGAAGCAATACAATTTAGTGTGCGTCAAGAGAGTGTGAATGCACATCTAAATAAATGAAAGAGGTGCCTGACATCCTTTTAATCTCATGGCATGATATTTTAAAGTCACAGGTGTTCAAAGCGGACAAAAAAGAAAAATATCAGTGCTAAGAGTGTCAGCAGTATATATATATATATATATAAATAAACAGAATTATGTCTAGGGGCTTCAGATATGAGACAAGTGTAAGATAAGGATTGCATGCATTTCATCCAATCGGCATGAGGTGGAAAGCAGTGCTCATAATACCCATTCCTTACTTTCTCACACTTTTCGATATGACACAGGCGAAGACAAATCAGAGGACATAAAATTCAATGGCCCTTGCAGGAAAACTTTAGCAGATGTTTATAATCTGCCTTTCAAGAGGATATTGCTTCTTATCATTGGTTATGCTCCCATCTAAATCTGTCACGGGCCCATCCTCTGCAGTCCAAACCAACACCTGTGCAAACTGATCAGACGATATGACAGATATTCTACAAGAGCAGAAAAACAGGCACATCTATCAGCCACCTGCGGTCATGACAGATAGGTTTGAGTGAATGGGGACCTTGGGGATCCTGAGCTCTTGTCTCTAAAACCAATCGATATAGAAGGAGGTGGATGCTCAGACTGAGAGTGGATAGCACAACTCTCTCTACAGCTTCTGCCTCAGTGTGAAGTGGCCCCTCAAGAGTTTTAGCAGATCCATATCAATGGACCTCTTGCAATTATAGCAAAAAATATCAAATTCTTTTGATTTTTTATGAATTACCTTAAGATCGATAACCAGGTCAAGTTAAGTCTTTCCCCATGGATCTAAATTGGACCCCAAAGGCAACAAATTAACTGTATCTTGGTTTACCAGAATTAGCTTGTCACCAGCAAGACCAGCACCAAATCAGCATTGGGATGCATGTTGCATCTGTTCCAAGCCAAAGCAGTACTGACAACTTGTAGAAGGTGAAATAAAAAAAAAACATATATAATAGATTGTAACCTGGCTTGCAATCAAATTTTAGTTTTGGGTTGTACATTCTTGTATGGCCCTAGTAGTATTTCATCATCTCATATAAATGATTATTACTTTAGCACAGGTCTCTCCAATCCTGCTCCTGGAATCCCAATGTCTTACAGAGTTTTGCTCCAACCTTCCCCAAAACACCTGCCTGAAAGTTTCTACTAATCCAGGACCTTGATTAGCTGCACCAGGCATTTTTAATTGGGATTTGAGCTAAACTGCAGACTGGTCACCTCAAGAAGCAAGTACTTTATGCAGGTCCTAACATTTTGTCCTCCACACCAGGCATTAACAGCAAGACCACTTTAGTTAACGGCTATGAACATTAAGCATAAAAGTTGGAACTAGTTATTTTTGTTTTGAAACTGACCTGGAGTTTGAAACTTGTATTTAGGGCACATTGAACACATTTTACTATTTTTTCAGTTACGGAACATTTAATATCACAAGAAAAATCTATCCTTTTTTCTCTTAATGCACTTGTCACTTACATTAATTTGATAAATTTAATTTCTGCTTGGCATATTCTCAGACTGACCTTCACAAGAGAAGATTGTCTCACAGGCTTTCTATCTGTGTGAAGTGTAATTTAGAAACTACACCTTGGACCTTCAGCCTCACAAATGAAGCATACATAAGCCATCATAGATTGAGAGGTTGTGTTTCACATGACCATGCACTGAAGGTTAGATTCAGAGCCAGTCAGAGGTTTTAAACCCTTCCAAGAGACTACCTCATTAGTGCGTTTGCTCTGACAAAGTAACTCCCATTTCTCTGTAGGAACCCTCAGACAAAAAGGACTAGCGGATTAATGACTCATATATAGATATAAAAAAGAAGTGTGTGAGGGAGAGTTTCCCTGACAGTTTTTTATTGTTTATAATGCTATTTATTTAAGTCACAAGTTTAAAAAAGAAGAAATAAAGAAAATAAATACACATGGTGTGTGCAAGTCCTTGTTCCTTGACTTCCATGTAATGCAAATTAGTAAGAGACTGTACGTTCTGGTATTAATATGGATTTGAAATAAGAGAGGGACATAATTGGATGTAAATAATGGGGAAACCCCAAAATAAATAATTCTCAAGTAATAGAGGAGACAAAAGTGAACAGAAAATTAATTGTCCAGGATTGGAAGTAATTAAATTGGACATGGCCAAAGTCACACAAGGATTAATGTTGGATGGATTCCTAGTAAGTGCTAAAGGTTTTACGTTCAGTAAGTTTTATGCCATTCACAAGGCCGTCAGATAATTTGCTCATTGTACTTGGCCAAGAGACTAAACCCAAAGAAGCCTATTTATCCTCCATGACAAATAAGTGCTTTCACACAGTCAGTGCATTGAATTGTCATGGATTTTACAAGTAATATTTGTTTAATGCCAGTCAGAAATTATTCAATTATACAGCATGTAATAGCAGTCCAATTGTGCATTAAAAATAAATAAAAATACAAGACATACTAAAATAATTATATTAATAAAATAATATTTCACAATACTGTTTTACCATATTTTGGCTCAAATAAATGCAGCCTTGGTGAGCATAGGATACTTTATTTTGAAAACAATGGACAAAAAATAAAAAAATAAATAAGGACCCCAAACCTTTAAACGGTGAATGAATGAATGAATGAATTAATGACGTTGCTAGTACTGGGTTTGACCTCATTTTGCCTTCAGAACTGCCGTAATTCTTTGTGGCACAGATTCAACAAGGTGTTGGAAACATTCCTCTGAGATTTTGGTCAATATTGACATGATAGCATCACGCAGTTGCTGCAGATTTGTCGGCTGCACATCCATGATGCAAATCTTCCGTTCCACCACATCCCAAAGGTGCTCTCTTGGATTGAGATCTGGTGATTGTGGAGGCCATTTGAGTAAAGTGTCATGTTCAAGAAACCAGTCTGAGATGATTTGAGCTTTGTGACATGGTGCATTATCCTACTGGAAGTAGCCACGAGAAGATGGGTACACTGTAGTCATAAAGGGATGGGCATGGTCAGCAACAATACTCAGGAAGGCTATGGCGTTTAAACGATACACAGTTGGTACTAAGGGGCCCAACGTGTGCCAAGAAAAGATCCCCCACACCATTATACCAACACCTCCAGCCTGAACTGTTGAGACAAGGCAGGATGGATCCATACTTTTATGTTCTTTATGCCAAATTCCGACCCTACCATCTGAAAGTCGCAGCAGAAATCAAGACTCTTCAGACCAGGCAACATTTTTCCAATCTTCTATTCTCCAATTTTGGCGAGCTTGTGCGAATTGTAGCCTCTGTTTCCTGTTCGTAGCTGACAGGAGCGGCACCCGGTGTCGTCTTCTACTGCTGTAGGTTCAAGGTTCAAGGTTCTTTATTATTCGTCACATACACAATCATACAAGTATAATCAGTAGTGAAATGCAAGTAATGTAGCCCATCTGTTTCAGGGTTTGACATGTTGTGCGTTTAGATATGGTATTCCGCATACCTTGGTTGTAATGTGTGATTATTTGAGTTACTGTTCCCTTTCTACCATCTCTAACCAGTCTGCCCATTCTCCTCTGACATCAACATTTTCTCTTTTTCGGACCATTCTCTGTAAACCCTAGAGATGTTTGTTCTTGAATATCCCAGTAGATCAGCAGTTTTTAAAATACTCATACCAGCCCGTCTTGCACCAAACACCATTCCATGTTCAAAGTCACTTAAATCCCCTTTCTTCCCCATTCTGATGCTCGGTTTGAACTTCAACAGATTAATCTAGATTAAAATGGCTCATTTGAATTCTGCCGAAGGCATTCAGAATATGTGTGCTACCCAAATAATGACTAAAAGTAAGTCTTTGAGAACGGGTTTCTCAAGCCAGGTGGCGATTAGACCAGGGCTCATCTCCTGTTTCCAAAATGC
This sequence comes from Gymnocypris eckloni scoliostomus, assembly GCA_027564155.1. Lineage (NCBI taxonomy): Eukaryota > Metazoa > Chordata > Actinopteri > Cypriniformes > Cyprinidae > Gymnocypris > Gymnocypris eckloni. The sequence continues at coordinate 12,230,787 of CM050421.1, forward strand.
ATCACAAACTTTAATCTCTTCCCGTCCCAATCCCACGAAAAACTGGAGGAAAATCCTGTTCCACTCCCGGAAGAATGTCTCCCATTCCCTCCCACTCCCGTGTTGTTTTTTTTTTTTTTTGGCGATAACTGTCAATTACAGTAAAAATATAGTACAGATCACAGCGTGCCCACCTTATTAGTTGAATAACAACCCAAAATGTCGTTTTTGTTATTATATTGAACTGAAAGCCATCTTATGCACAGTGTTGCACAGATTAAATTTCATGTAAATCATCCATGCTAACACACACGCCTTCTATTTTTATTTTTAGACATTTCACTCTATAGATATATTTTTCAAAGACGGAGTTTCTCGCTCAAGTTCACATGAGACCCAAAGCGCATCCTGTTTGCTTAAAAGCGCAACGCTTCGTTGTTATTCTGAGTGCACACAAATAAACGTAGAGTCTTTACAGATTCGAAAGATGTATTAGGCTACTTTTATCTGTATGACCAAAATGACGGAGATTTTAAGAGCAAGTGAGCGCACCGGAGCCTGTCCTGCAGAAAACGCTTCCACACAAACACTTCAATAGCGCACATTTCTCTAGGTTAACATCATATTGAGCGCCATGTAAAGTTTCTACTACATACATCTTTCAGATGAAAAGCCAAATTTGAGGTTGATGAATGATAGGTGAGCGTTTGGATGTCCTGCCCGATTGTATTACCACATAGACCAGCCGTTAACAATCTGTCCATCACGGACTGCAAGCCTCTAGTTCAAGACTCGCTTCTCGCCCCTACAGTGCAATTCGGCTAGGTATACATCCGCTAAAATATCAGGGTGAAAGTCATCATAGTATAGACCCAGCTCCCAACCCAACTTTGAGAATAGATTAACAGCGATATTTTTTATCGCCCGATAAGAGTCTCACGTTAACGCAGCACGTTAACGCCGATAACGGCTCCACCACTAATATATATATATATATATATATATATATACACACACAGGTGCATCTCAATAAATTAGAATGTCATGGAAAAGTTCATTTATTTCAGCAATTCAACTCAAATTGTGAAACTCGTGTATTAAATTATTTCAATGCACACAGACTGAAGTAGTTTAAGTCTTTGGTTTTTGTAATTGTGATAATTTTGGCTCACATTTAACAAAAACCCACCAATTCACTATTTCAACAAATTAGAATATGTTGACATGCCAATCAGCAAATCAAGCCAAAACACCTGTAAAGATTTCCTAAACCTTCAAATTGGTCTCTCAGTTTGGTTCAATAGGCTACACAATCATGGTGAAGACTGCTGATTTGACAGTTGTCCAGAAGACAATCATTGACACCCTTCACAAGGAGGGTAAGCCACAAACAAGGAGCTACAGCTACACAATTTGGCTACAGCTGTCGTCAGAGGCGTCTTACCTGGGTTAAGGTGAAGAAGAACTGGAATGTTGCCCAGTGGTCTAAAGTCCTCTTTTCAGATGAGAGCAAGTTTTGTATTTCATTTGGAAACCAAGGTCCTAGAGTCTGGAGCAAGGGTGGAGAAGCTCATAGCAAAGTTGCTTGAAGTCCAGTGTTACGTTTCAACAGTCTGTGATGATTTGGGGTGCAATGTCATCTGCTGGTGATGGTCCATTGTGTTTTTTGAAAACCAATGTCACGGCACCCGTTTACCACGAAAACGCAGATGAGCTGAAGGCCACTGTCAAAGAAACCTGGGCTTCCATACCACCTTAGGAGTGCCACAAACTGATCACCTCCATGCCACGCCGAATTGAGGCAGTAATTAAAGCAAAAGGAGCCCCTACCAAGTATTGAGTACATATACAGTACATTAACATACTTTCCAGAAGGCCAACAATTCACTATTTTTTTTATTGGTCTTATGAAGTATTCTAATTTGTTGAGATAGTGAATTGGCGGGTTTTTGTTAAATTTGAGCCAAAATCATAACAATTAAAAGACCCAAAGACTTAAACTACTTAAAATACTTCAATCTGTGAGCATTTAATTTATTTAATACACGAGTTTCACAATTTGAGTTGAATTACTGAAATAAATGAACTTTTTCACGACATTCTAATTTACTGAGATGCAACTGTAAATATATACATATATATATATATATATATTGGGGAAATATTTACAATTTTGAATAGCTCTATCTTGATACTATAACTTTTGATAAATCTAAGAAGAAATCTGAAAGTGTATGCTTCTTTGGATTATGCATTTAGGATCATTACCCCAGTGAGAAGACCGTCAACAAGCTAATGGTGCTTCTAGACTATAATACATACATAACACAACAGTTGTTTGAGGGAGGGGTGCAATCTGTCTCAGGCCTGTAAAACTAGTGAGACTAATGTCTCTGTGTGATGTCTCTGTTCAGTCGAGGACAGGCACAGCAAAATGGGCTTGTGGAACCCTGCAGTGCCATGACATGATTTAATGTGTTTGAAGGAACTCAAAGGTCTTTATAAGTGTATTTGTTCACAAACTAACCTAAGATAAATCTCCAATTTGCTTACTTTCTTCAGCACAACTTTTGTGATCCCTGAAGGATACTTCTATCAGATTTGACTAATGATTCCCCTGACATCCTAACAAGGTAAGAACATTGCCCATGGAATTTAGATAAAGGGGGCCGTCTGACCGATGTATAATGATTTCTTTTGCACATGGCTAGTTTACATAATAGCATCTAATTAACCTAGCCTGCATGATGTATTGGCCGATTTGTTTCAAGCGATTTTCCCTTGATTTTCATTACTGTGTGATGTGCACCCAGGAGTTCTTAATCATACTCATAATGTTATGACTGGAGTCACTTATACGGCCAATGGAAGTCATTTCTCATCACGAGCACTTAATGAGACTGAAACAGGCATGCTAAGACATCTCTACTACAGGAATGGGCTCGAGTTCTGACAAATGTCTAATGAACTTTTCAGATATTTCCTTTCCTTCAGGCATGAGAAAAGCACCTTAATCTGCAGTTAGTCAATGCAAGACAGTTTACAGTATATTAACCTTTGAAAGAGTAGGAACATTGCTAGTATTTTTTGTTACTGAACTTAGAAATGGTTAGTCTCACATAGTCAGACTTTCTGTCACCAGAAATGTTGGACCACTTTGTTTAAAAACCTTGTATGTAATGTTTGATTGTTTTTTCAGTGTGATATTTAGGGTTGGGTAAATATAACTTGATCATACCACAAGAACATCCTATCCCAAACAATTCAGTTCAGTACACCAATCAAACCAGTCATATTTTGAAAATTGTTTTTTTTTGTACATAAAATAAAAGTCAGTGGGCAACAGAATAATATATATAATCATATTTGAACTGTTTCAATCGTATTACATTGAAATAATTTAATAAAATATGATTTATTTATTTATTTTAAATTAATTAAAAAAATGAATAGATTTAATTTCAAGCATTTGTTACTGTTGTTATTGTTATTTATAACTGTTACAAAACTAAGCCTAGGACTAAGTAAACTCATTAATAACACATTATAAAATTGATTTGATTTATTTTATTTTATTCAAACTTCTTTAGTGAAGTGATACCTAGTGACTACATGCAAATTTCCCTCCTACACTTCCACTGAAGCAATACACTAGCAATGTAGCCAGCTTTCCGATGCTGTTCGCAGTGCCATTCAAAAGTAACATTGTTCCCTATCAGTCGGTCACTATCGACGTCATGTCGGAGGACCGACGAATTGGGATATCGCTTAGAGAGACCTATCCACTTCGAGTGTAAACTAAACGAGCCAATGCACATTGGCATGCGATTATTGCATCCAGCTGCCGCTGATCACAGCGTGAGTATAAATAGGCAGCAGGTGCAGCGCATATTCAGCTTTTCGCTTCGGAGCCGAGCGGTGCTTATCGTTCTGCTCCAGACTTATCTTCTGAAAGTGCCTCAAGACCCTGTGTTGGTGGACGGCGATTCAGCGGTGGTGGTCTCCCTTGTCGAGTGGATTGCACACATCAGGCTGCACTACCCCCTGTTGTGTTGCAGCGACCATCTCCCCTGTGCGCTTCAGCACGCTAAAAGAGCAAACACTTCTCTAAAAGAGTGTTACGGGCGGAACGTCTTTTTTAAGACGCGTCTTTTCAAAGATGCCCTTCCGCCCGTGCGTTTCTGGATGCGGTCGTTACCTGGCGCCGGGTGATGGTCACGATCGCTGCCTCTCATGTCTGGGCATTGAACACGCTGAGGCGGCTTTTGTGGATGAGTCATGCCCCCATTGCGGGGGGATGACCGTCGCGGGGCTGCGGACCAGGCTTCGCTTCCTGCAAAGGGGTGGGGTACCCGTGCCTCTGCCGAGATCTAGGGTTCCCCCTGGTGGCTACCGGGGGGAGGCTACTTCCGGCAGTAGCCGGGCTGGTCTTACGGTGACAGTGAGGAATTCTCCTCCAAAAACAGCGAGGGCTCCTCCTGTTACCGGCACTTACCGGCACCCCCACCCCGGTGCCTTTCTTCCTGGAAGTGCATGATGAGCTCACTGGAACATGGACGGCACCTTTCAATGCCAGAAACCGCTCCAGTGGCTCATCCTCCCTCGCCACCCTTGACGGCGGAGCGGCGCGGGGGTATACGGAGGTCCCGCCGGTGGAGCGTTCGGTTGCGATGCAGTTGTGTCCAAGGACCGCTTCTACCTGGCGCGGTAATCCGTTGCTCCCCTCCCGGGCCTGTAGGCACTCGTCGGCCCTGACCGGCAGTGCCGCGGCCTGCGGAGAAGCTGCTTCAGCCCTACACGCTATGGCGTTGTTGCAGGTTCACCAGGCCAAGGCACTGAGGGACCTGCACGAGGGTGGTCACGACCCAGGAGTTCTCAGTGAGCTTCGGACCGCCACGGACCTCGCGGGCCACGGCGAAGGTTACGCGGTCTCTGGGCCGTGCGATGTCCACCATGGTGGTCCAGGAACGCCACCTCTGGCTGTGTCTGGCCGACATGAAGGAGGTAGACAAGGCACGGTTCCTGAATGCCCCCGTGTCCCAGACCGGCCTGTTCGGCGACGCGGTGGAGAACTTCGCCCAGCAGTTCTCCGCTGCACAGAAGCAGACTGAGGCAATCCGGCACATCCTCCCCCGGCGTGCAGCTGCTGCCTCCACCCGGCCGCCGGCCCCGCTCCCGCGCAGCAGCCTCCAGGAGGACGTCTCGTTGTCTCCTCCGTACCATCAGACTCGGCTATGCGATTCAGTTCGCCCGGCGGCCTCCCAAGTATCGCGGCATCCACTTCACCACAGTGAGGGCAGCGGATGCCCCCATCTTGCGAGCAGAGATCGCAGTCCTACTGGCGAAGGACGCGATAGAGCCGGTCCCTCCCGCCGATATGAGGTCAGGGTTTTACAGCCCTTACTTCATTGTACCCAAGAAAGGCGGTGGATTAAGACCAATCTTGGATCTGCGCGTCTTGAACCGGGCCCTTCACAGGCTCCCGTTCAAAATGCTCACACCGAAACGCATCTTTGGGTGCGTCCGTCCCCAAGATTGGTTTGCAGCGATCGACCTGAAGGACGCGTACTTCCACGTGTTGATCCTTCCGCGCCACAGGCCATTCCTGCGGTTTGCGTTTGAAGGATGGGCATATCAGTACAAAGTCCTGCCCTTCGGGCTGTCCCTGTCGCCCCGTGTCTTCACGAAAGTAGCGGAGGCAGCCCTTGTTCCCCTGAGAGAACAGGGCGTGCGCATTCTCAACTACCTCGACGACTGGCTTATACTAGCTCAGTCGCGGGACCAGTTATGCGAACACAGGGACATGGTGCTCTCACACCTCAGCCAGTTGGGCCTTCAGGTCAACTGGGAAAAGAGCAAACTCTCCCCAGTGCAGAGGATCTCTTTTCTCGGTATGGAGTTAGACTCGGTCAGTCAGACAGCGCGCCTCACGCAGGAACGCGCTCAGTCGGTGTTGAACTGCTTGAATACATTCAAGAACAGGACGGCGGCTCCACTGAAACAGTTTCAGAGGCTCCTGGGGCATATGGCGGCTGCGGCGGCGGTCACGCCGCTGGGGCTGCTGCATATGAGACCGCTTCAACACTGGCTCCATGGCCGAGTCCCGAGGTGGGCGTGGCAGAGCGGCACGCTGAGGGTCCAAGTCACTCCAGCCTGCCGCCAAACCTTCACCCCGTGGTCAGACCTTTCATTTCATCGGGCAGGAGTGCCCTTGGAACAGGTCTCCAGGCACGCTGTGGTTTACACAGACGCCTCCGCCAAGGGCTGGGGGGCCACGTTCAACGGGCATGCAGTGTCGGGGGTTTGGACGGGTCCCCAACTGCACTGGCACATCAACTGCCTAGAGTTGCTGGCAGTACACCTGGCCTTGAACCGTCTCAAGAGATGCTTGCGAGGCAAGCATGTACTGGTCCGTACGGACAGCACTGCGACCGTTGCGTACATCAACCGACAAGGTGGTCTACGCTCCCGTCGCATGTCACAACTCGCCCGCCACCTTTTCCTCTGGAGTCGGAAGCATCTGAGGTCGCTTCGCGCCATTCACATCCCGGGCTTGCTCAACCGGACAGCCGACGAGCTGTCACGAGCTGCGCTCCCCGGAGAATGGAGACTTCATCCCCAGACGGTCCAGCTGATTTGGCGACGTTTTGGACTCGCACAGGTAGACCTGTTCGCGTCCCTAGAGACGTCACATTGCCAGTTGTTCTACTCCCTGACCGAAGGAACACTCGGCATGGACGCACTGGCACACAGCTGGCCACGGGGGCCTTCGCAAATATGCATTTCCCCCAGTGAGCCTTCTCGCACAGACTCTGTGCAAGGTCAGAGAGGAAGAGGAGCAGGTCCTGCTCGTGGCACCATACTGGCCTACCAGGACTTGGTTCCCAGAGCTGATGCTCCTCGTGACAGCCCCTCCCTGGCAGATTCCTCTGAGGAAGGATCTACTGACTCAGAGACGGGGCACCTTATGGCACCCGTGTCCAGACCTCTGGAAACTTCATGTCTGGTCCCTAGACGGGACACGGAGGTTCTAGGTGACCAACCCCAAGAGGTAGTTGATACCATCACTTCGGCGAGAGCACCGTCTACGAGACACACTTACGCCTTGAAGTGGAACCTGTTCGTCGAATGATGCTCTTCTCACAGAGAAGACCCCCGGAGATGCCCGATCAGAGTCGTGCTATCCTTCTTGCAGCAAGGGTTGGAGCGAAGGCTGTCTCCCTCCACCCTCAAGGTCTACGTGGCGCTTGCTGCCAACCACGACCCTGTGGAAGGGAAGTTGGTGGGGAAGCATGACTGGTCGTCAGGTTCCTTAGGGGGGCTAGAAGGCTGAATCCTCCACGCCCCCCCTCTATACCCTCTTGGGACCTGTCCTTAGTGCTTAGAGCACTACAACAGGGCCCGTTTGAGCCCTTGCAGACAGTCGAGCCCAAGTTTCTTTCAATGAAAACTCTGCTCCTGCTCGCACTGGCCTCCATCAAGAGGGTTGGGGACCTGTACGCATTTTCGGTCGACAATTCGTGCCTACAGTTTGGACTGGTGGATTCCCAGATAATCCTGAGGCCCCGGCCCGGCTATGTGCCCAAGGTTCCCACTACTCCATTTAGAGACCAAGTGGTGAGCCTGCAAGTGCTGCCCCCGGAGGAGGCAGACCCAGCCCTGGCTTTGCTTTGTCCCGTCCGAGCATTGAGACACTACGTTGACAGGACGCAAAGCTTCAGGACCTCAGACCAGCTCTTTGTCTGTCACGGAGGCCGGCAGAAAGGGAATGCCGTCTCCAAGCAGAGGATGGCCCACTGGATAGTGGATGCCATCACCCTGGCTTATCAGGCACAGGGTGTGCCTTGCCCGCTCAGGTTGAGAGCTCACTCACGAGAAGTGTAGCGTCCTCCTGGGCGCTGGCTCGTGGCGCCTCACTGACAGATATTTGTAGAGCTGCGGCTGGGCGACCCCTAACACATTCGCTAGATTCTATAGCCTTCGTGTGGAACCGGTTTCCTCCTGTGTTCTCACCTCAAACGGGTAGAAGCACTGAGGGCCCTGCGGGTCAGCTTGCTAAAAACTGCTCCAGAGAGTCCACTGTAGACCCTGTCGAGCTCCTCCATCCCTCGGCAGCTGGACGTGGCGGAGCGTCCGCGCCAGGCCCTCACTCAATGAATCCTTGAGAACCGGTAGAGGGCTGGGTTCCATATGTAGAGACCGTCGATCCCATATGTGTATTTCCACGGTTTGCCTTAGAGCCCGTGTTTCCGGCAGACTTCCTGCCACTCCAAGAGGTTACAATCACCTCCAATCTTCCATATGCACCTGACTATTGTCCATATGTGTAACTACCTCTGAACCTCCCTCGAAGGTAAGGGCTTCCGCAGCGCCCCTGTTCTGAACTGAACGGCACGTTTTCCCAGTGTTATCCAATCCTACTGAGTGGGTAGTGCCATAGCAACAGTAACGGATCTTCCTATGGGGGCACTAACCTGCGCCAAAAAATAACGGCACGGGAGGCCTCAACGGGACACTGGAAGGGGCAGTATCCGTGGCCTTTTGGTAGGGATCCCAATTCGTCGGTCCTCCCTCGTTCCCTGAAGGAGGGAACGGAGACGTCACTTCCCGTCGCCACGGCTCCTGTACCACCGCTGAGCGGCCGGGCCCCGACTCGGCTCCTCAGCGAAAACCTGAATATGCGCTGCACCTGCTGCCTATTTATACTCATGCTGTGATCAGCGGCAGCTGGATGCAATAATCGCATGCCAATGTGCATTGGCTCGTTTAGTTTACACTCGAAGTGGATAGGTCTCTCTAAGCGATATCCCAATTCGTTGGTCCTCCGACGTGACGTCTCCGTTCCCTCCTTCAGGGAACGAGGGTTACATACGTAACCGAGACGTTCCCTTCAGATTAAAAATTTACTTAAGATGGCAGAATACAATGTAAAGTTCACTTTGCAGGATACTTACTGTTGAAAGAAACGCACCTACAGATTTATGTTGTGTAAGCTAGCAGGCTAAGTGGGTAACAGCAGGCCTATGCAGTCTAGTATGCTAAAACATAAGCCAACTAAGAAAAACAGAGAACAAGAATTGTTCAAATAAAATATTTGTTGGTTTTTAATCACAACAGAATTTCATCCCACTAAATGCATTAATTGTATTTTAGTCCTGTACATATGTCATCTGTTTTTAGTCTTCAATGCTTAGAACAGCACAGCTAGACAATCTGCTAGCTAAGTTATTTTTTTTTCTGTGGTAACAGCATGTTACACTTATGTAAGATTCTCCAACGCATATCGAAAGATTCAATATAAAATTCCCTCAGAATGACACAGATGTTCGAAAAATGCTTGGGAGAGGAGATGGAGGTGACAGGGCTTGAATCTTCCCTAGTCCCAGATGAAGGCAGTTGTCAAGCACTTTTTTCAAGAGTCTTGTCAGCAGCCAAATAATGTTTTAATGGAACTGTGTTTTGGGACTTGTTAATCTTCAGTTGCTGTAGAAAGTGGTGCAAGCTTTTTGAGCGTCAAGGAGGGTCTACTGAGATATTGTCTAGCGTATTCCTCTTGTATTCATCAAATCAGAAAACCACAACTCACAAAAACTTTCACACACCCATCTTACATTCCATCACAGATGTATTTTTAACTGATATAAATTATGTTCTTTTATTTTTTTTTAGATGCTGTGGACTGTATAACATCAGACTCCAATGACTGACTTTCAATATATGAACCAAAAAAAAAAAGAAATGTCACAGAAGAGATTCATACAAGTCATACAAGTTTATATCAACATGAGTGTGAGTACATGATGACAGCATTTTCATTTGTTGTAAACTGTCCCTAAATTTGAAGCTTTCCATTTAAAATATTGTGTAAATCAAACTAGGATGCTCAAATGCTTTCAAGACTATTTCCTAACCAGGATGTGCCACAGTACAACCCAAGCCTTCACTTGTATCATTCAATGGGATGATAGCATCACTTGATTTAGACTAATGGAAAATATGAACAACGACTAATGGAAAAATTGTGTTTCTCAGAAAGCTATTTACCTAATGTAATTTCTGGTGTAGCCATAGAAATAAAAAAAAATAAACCGTGACTCTATAAAACAAATGGCTCCTAATCTTGTGATTTGCCCAGCATCATTATTGAGCAGTGTTATGATGATCAATATTTCTCAAAGTAAAATGCTATTTTTTGCTCACACCATGTTCATCTAAAGTGGCCATATATCTGCTTAGCTATCATAGTGACGCATGTGCACAAATTACTCAGTTTGTGAGCAATTTCTTCCCTTAGTTATGAGAAGTCGCTAGTGCTAGAGCAGCTTATATCTTGCCAATATACAGCTGTAGTGCTGTAGGATCCCATTAAGCACAAATGTCGAGGAAATATGACAGAAAAATGACAGACAACCATATAATACAACCAAATATCTAACTACACTGAAGCTAATCAAGAATTAAGGCAATATCTTTCAAAAGTGTTTTAGAATAGCATCATTTCTGAATAAAAAATAATGTAAAGTGAAAATCACAATGACATAAAAGAAACAGATGGAATTCTTTGTCAAATGAACTAATTTGGAAACTTGAACTGTCTTGCCCACTGATAAAAATATATTAGTATCAGTGCTTTCAGTTGGTTACTCTCCATCTGGTGGCCCAGTGGTTAAAGTTTGTAGTATGAAACATGACATGTCTGAGAATATATACTGAAGCAGCCCTGGCATGATAAACTTATCTATATAGCTATTGTGTCTGCTCCACTTGAGTCCATCCTGTCTGGGTTTTGTGTTGAGGCTAAGACCTGAATTTGGAGATAACAAATGTTCCCTCTGAATGAGTTTTCTCTCAAGTGAGCCAGCAGTGACATGCATTGCTGCAAAGGATAACAATTGTAATCCTCCAAAGTTATACCATCTAATTAAATTTACTGTAGGAAATCATTTTTGGGGAATTTTGTTATGTATAATTTTACTTCTTTACCTCTCAACTAAGGCAGGGTTTAGTGCCACTGCTTTGCATTTGCTAGATTTCTCTCTAGTGATTCAGTCTTCTGCTCTAATGTAATTGGATACTTTGTCTTTGTGGATTCATGTAAAATACCCCAAAGAAAACCATATGTTAGAAACAAATGATCTTACAACCTTAATTGATGTTACAATACTGATATTGAGTACTTGTATTGCTTATAATACAACCCAGTCAAAAATGGGTACAATTCCAAGAATAATACAGAAATGGTAGTTACTCATTGACATTAAAATTAAAATGATAAATGAGGACTGTTTTAAAATGTCCAGCTCTATTGTCAACTCATTGAAAAAAAAAATAGTTCTACAGTTAGAAAGCATCCTGAGAGATTTGATCCATGGAGTAATCTGTTTCTTTTTTTATGACTTATAAAATGTCCTTAAACCGGTTGTCTCATTATATGCAATGTATTTAAAATACAAAGTATTATCATATTTCCATAAGAGTGTCGCTAAATTAATATTATACATTTTTGAAGACCAAGAGAGAGTGGTCATGGTGAAACATCCAAACGTTTAGTGTCTATGAAAAGCCCTGAATGTGCTCTGTACAGGACATCCAGGCTTAAAATTGTGGCATGTATAGTCTCAAAAAATTCACTAAAATATAATGTCCTCATACGAGGATGCAGGATCTCAAGAGGCTAAAACTTCATTACCACTAAAGAATGCTATTAAACACAATACATTTTTTGAAATATAGAGGAAATATGAAAAAGAAGAATCGACAGAATTTCCCTGTGATACACTTGACATTGTTAGTGGGCACATTAAATTAACCAGTGAGAGTGTGAAATTTTTTTTTTGAGTGTTTATTTATAAAAGTCTACAGGGTCAAAAGTGACCACACAATTGTAAAGCACTTGTTCACGTAGTGATCATTTGAAACCCTCAGATGATCGCATATTGCTCTTTTTTGACAATGTGTCTATTTATCTATCTTAATTTAGTCAGTGTCACTTTTTCATGTAACAATGTTTTTTGTTCAGCAGATTGCAAATCTACTTTGATACCACCAACAACATGTAAAAACCAGCTCCCATTATTTTTATCCTGTAAAACAGACCTCTCTACTTTTGTCATTTCCTACACACAAAGAAACAAACCAACATATTGGATTTATGAAAAAAGAGAGAGAGAGAAGGAAACAATTGTTCATAGGGTTTACAGTAAGTCCTCAATCCCCTTTAGCAGCTCCTGAGAAGTGTTTTCCTCCAGGAACATTAATGTCCTGTCTTTTTTTTTTCTCTCTGGGGGATTAAATAAAAAGCATCCACTGATGGCGTTGTTTATTTGCAGACACTTTCTGCATTGTTTTAATGACTGATTCACTAAAAGAACAAAATTAGAGCTGAATGCAGTCTTTTAGACTTATCTAAGTGCATTGCTTAAATCACATTAACTGTGTTTACTATTGAGGACATTTCAAGGTTTGAGATGGGGACAAACAATCATACATTTTAACAATCACTTCTAGGAGATCAACATGTGTTCCATAAAACCATTATTTGATTAAATGCTAACAATATTCTAAGTGGTTTTATAGCACTTAGGTTGAGCATAATCATCGCACAAGGTTTCATTTAATAATAATGCTGTGTTTCACCAGTCTCATGCTATAACTGTGAGAAATATCAGCGCTTGAGAAAGAGTTGGACCAGAAAAATGTCTTCAGAAAGTGAAACAGCAGCTATTAAACTGTTGAATAAGCTGTTCTCATAAAACAAATCAAATCAACCCAAATGAGATATGATTCCTTGAATAAAATACTTTTTGAGAATGATTGTATTTTATGAAGAAATGTAAAATGATCTAATGCAAAATGGTCTGACATATTTGTCAGAAGATGTCATGATTCAATTACCTAACCGAAAGACATGTTAAACTGACCACTCCATTAATACTGAGCATGAGGAAAAAAGAAAGCAGCATGGATATGAATTTGATGATAATTTGTCTCAGGTTCACTATATAACAACATATTGACTGAGCATTAAATGGGTATTATAAAAGTATTTAACACAAAGCAGGCTCAGCTAATATCCGTCATGATTAACACACACCTTCCAAGAAAATTCTAAGTGAGCTGATTATACATGGTGAGTATTGCTTTAGGGCACAAAAAAACACTATTGGCACAAAAAATGAAATTACAAATTACTATATAAGCCTGATTGACCCAAGTGAGGAACATGTGGGGAATGGTTATATCTGAATGAGAGCCAGAGCTTTAAACACCGCCTGAGGTTGTTTTGTGTCTAATTGAGAGAAACTGGGGATGCATCCAATGCTTTATCAAATAGTAGCTGAAAAGTTTTGAAAGTTAGTAGTTGAATGTTGTATTTCATATAATCCATGGTGATTAGCACAAATGTAACGTTTAGCACATATACATTTAATATTGGTGAATCATTACGCACTCAAATGCATTTCCACACTTTTCGTGGGCAAACAAAACAGGTAAATATGAGAAGTTTAGACAATCAATAAAGAAATAAACAAGAAATAATTTCTTAATGTGAGATGTGCAATTTTAGTTATATGTGCAGTATAATATATAGGATGCAGTTGCAGTATATAGTGTATATTGCATTTATTCATTTAGCAAACAAATGAAGAACACAACAATCAAGTCACCTTAAGAAGGCAATAAACACAAGAAGTGCTAGTAATACAATGTTTCAGACCTGGTTCAGAATAGTATAAGCTAGAACAGAGAAAGGAATTAAGAAATAAGGAATGCATATATGCTTTTATTTCAGCAGGACGCTGTTAAGCACTCTCAAGATTAAGTTACAATTTCGATCTAAAGTTGCAATTATGAGAACTAAAGTCATAACTGTGAAATATAAAATTATAATTCCAAGAAACAGTCACAGTTACTTTTATTTTTCACTCCGGAGCAGAAAAAGACTTTCATGGATATCAGACAGTATGTCATATTACAAAAAAAAAACAGTTGTTCACTGCAGTCGTATATAAATGAATGAAATCCCTTAAACGGCACACAGCTTTTATCATCATGCAGTGGCGTACCACATGGGAACCATTTAAAAACACTCTGGGGGCATTTAAAAGTGACTGTAAGTTTGTTTAAGACTACTTGCTGTAATAGTTGTTGCCTACAGCTGTAGAGCTTGCTCTGAGGCCATCAATAACTGTCTTGTCAGAAAGAGCTTAGTACGAATATACTGTACACACACACAGACACAGACACACACAGACACAGACACACACCAAAAGTAAAATGGGCAGATATTTTTTTTTTTACTACAAAAGACACTAAAAACCCTACAGCAGTTATGATTGGAGTACACAAGAACCAATAGATCAAATAAACTACAAAAGCATAAAACAGAATGCAATCCTGAGGGCAACAGCTTCAGTGAGAGTGCCTGATCAAAGAGATGATGCAGGCCCTCCGCAATTTACTGCCAGAGTGCTTTCAATTTCCATTCCAAGCGTCTTTATGGGGAAAGTGAGATATTTAGTGATTTCAGCAAAGTTGCCATTAAGACAATTATGCAAGTACGTAGTTAAAATGTGCTCTGAAATATACGTTTGGACTTTTTTAAACTAATCAGGGTCAGTAATATTAATAATACTTCAAAAGATTTCTATTTCAAATAAAATAAGTTTTATTTATTTTATTTGAATGGGGGTCATGTGACACTGAAGACTGGAGTAATGGCTGCTGGAAATGTAAGAAATAAATTACATTTTAAAATATATTAAATTGTAATAATATTTCACAATATTACTCTTTTTTTTCTGTATTTTGATTAAATAAATGCAGCATTGGTGAGCATAAGACACTTCTTTCAAAGACATTTAAAACTCTTACAGGCCCCAAACTTTTGCATGTGCCATCAGTATGAGAGTCCAAACAGCTGATAAAAGCATCACTATAATCCACATGACTTCAGTCTATCAATCTTGTGAAGCCAAAAAACAAAACAAAAAAAATACATTTAATTGCTTTCTCCAGTGAAAATGCATCTTGTCTGAATCAGGAGAGAAATGTGCACAGATAAAGCAAATTAAAACAGTTCAGAACAGTTCTAAACAAATATGCTGTTGAAATTTGATGTGAAAGGACAATAAGTTATTTTTACTGGAGGCAGCATTATTTTATCAGCTATTTGAACTCTTATTCTGATGCCACCCATGCACTGCAATTAATCCATATGTGAGCAAGTGATGTAATGCTTAATTTTGCCAAATCTGTTCAGATGTAGAAACAAATTCATCTACATCTTGGATGGCTTGAGGGTAAGGAACTTTTCAGTAAATTTTCATTTTTAGTTGTACTAGACTTTTTAACATACAGGTGCATCTCAATAAATTAGAATGTCCTGGAAAAGTTCATGTATTTAGGTAATTCAACTCAAATTGTGAAACTCTTGTATTAAATAAATTAAATGCACACAGACTGAAGTAGTTTAAGTCTTTGGTTCTTTTAATTGTGGTGATTTTGGCTCACAAAAACCCAACAAATTATCATACTTCATAAGAAAAAAAAATAGTGAATTGTTGGCCTTCTGAAAAGTATGTTAATTTACTGTATATGTACTCAATACTTGATTGAGGCTCCTTTTGCTTTAATTACTGCCTCAATTCGGCGTGGCATGGAGGTGATCAGTTTGTGGCACTGCTGAGGTGGTATGGAAGCCCAGGTTTCTTTGACAGTGGCCTTCAGCTCATTTGCATTTTTTGGTCTCTTGTTTCTCATTTTCCTCTTGACAATACCCCATGGGGGTATTCTCTATGGGGTTCAGGTCTAGTGAGTTTGCTGGAAAATGAAATCAGCATCTTTAAAAAGCTGGCCAGCAGAAGGAAGCATGAAGTGCTCCAACATTCCTTGGTAAATGGATGCAGTGACATTGGTTTTCAAAAAACACAATGAACCAACACTAGCAGATGACATTGCACCCCAAATCATCACAGACTGTGGAAACTTAACACTGGACTTCAAGCAACTTGGGCTATGAGCTTCTCCACCCTTCCTCCAGACTCTAGGACCTTGGTTTCCAAATGAAATACAAAACTTGCTCTCATCTAAAAAGAGGACTTTGGACCACTGGGCAACAATCCAGTTATTTTTCTCCTTCACCCAGGTAAGACGCCTCTAACGACAAGTGTAGCCAAATTCCTTTACACGTCTGTGTGTGGTGGCTCTTGATGCCTTGACCCCAACCTCAGTCCGTTCCTTGTGAAGTTCACCCGAATTCTTGAATCAATTTTGCTTGACAATCCTCATAAGACTGCAGTTATCTCGGCTGGTTGTGAATCTTTTTCTTCCACACTTTTTCATTCCACTCAACTTTCTGTTAACAGCACTCTGTGAACAGCCAGCTTTGTTGGTAATTATTTTTTGTGGCTTACCCTCCTTGTGAAGGGTGTCAATGATTGTCTTTCGGACAACTGTCAGATCAGCAGTCTTCCCCATGATTGTGTAGCCTAGTGAACCAAACTGAGAGACCATTTTGAAGGCTCAGGAAACCTTTGCAGGTGTTTTGAGTTGATTAGCTGATTGGCATGTCACCATATTCTAATTTGTTGAGGTTTTTGTTAAATGTGAGCAAAAATCATCACATTTAAAATAACCAAAGCCTTAAACTACTTTATTCTGTGTGCATTGAGTTTATTTAATACGTGTTTCACAATTGCAGTCGAATTACTAAAATAAATGAACTTTTCCACGACATTCTAATTTATTGAGATGCACCTGTAATCCCAAGGCTAAACAGACATCGGTCATCTCTCCAAACCTGCGGTCTTATATTGCCCACGTGTGTAAATGCTTAGAGTTCAAGGAACAGTTTGAACACCATAATCAATAAAACATGTGCTTTCAGGTGGAACAAAACATTACTGCAACATCACTCTAAAATGCCATTGCGGAACCGGAGGTGCTGTAAACTGGGCTAGATGAAGTCGCTCATAGTCCCTCTGCTGCTCTCCTACACTCAATCATCCCATTGTTTTGTGCTTTTTAGAAAAGCTGCACAATCACAGTGGAACAAAGGCAGATTTTGCTCTAGTGCCAGTGCTGGTGATATTTAGAAGAACTAGAGAATTTGACAAGGACCTCTGTTGCTTCATTAATAAGTACTGAATCAGGCTAGTTTTAAATCGCTCAATAAGCTATTTGCTCGTACACATCGATGCAAGAAATTATTCCAGGGGGCTTGCACTGACCTTTTGAATGTCAATGCCACTGACAAATACTAAGAGAATTCAGAAAAGTGTGAAAGAGAAGGTGAAATAGTGAAGACGAATAGATAATACAAGCCCGTGTAACCTGAGGACACACAGTAGCTCAAAACAGCACAGAAACGCATTAGAGCATTCAAACAAAGTTTAATCACAGAGAATTTCTCAGTGTCATGTAGCTTTCTAAATGATAAAT
This sequence comes from Gymnocypris eckloni scoliostomus, assembly GCA_027564155.1. Lineage (NCBI taxonomy): Eukaryota > Metazoa > Chordata > Actinopteri > Cypriniformes > Cyprinidae > Gymnocypris > Gymnocypris eckloni. The sequence goes on from CM050421.1 coordinate 12,248,208, forward strand.
GAACAGGAGCATCTTAAACATCTGAAAGCAGCCAGCATAAAACACTTAACAGTAACTTACAAAGGGGGGTATAAGGTGTAAGATTATACTTTAAAACAATTTTCACTCAAAGATTTCTCAATAACACGTTACTTCCCTGTTTTGATAAGCAAATATTCCAGAGTTAATTAATTATAGTTTATTCCTAAAAATAGATTATTATTATTGAATGGAAGTTCATTTTTGCTTCAGAGTAAATCAAATACAAAAGTAATTCTGACTTTTTAATCTGGCTTTCAAAACTTCCTTTACTTCTCCCAATTATGATTGTATTTTTCCCTTTATATGATACAGTGAATCTTCATATCTTGGAACAGTGACTTTATTTCTCATAATATTTCTCCCAATTACAACTTTACAGTATATCTCAAAAAAATAACTTTTTATTTTATAATTGCAACTTTATTTCTTGTAATCATAATTACCTTTTTTAACTTGCAAATACCTTTTTTTCATTATTCTGAAGTGGAAACAGGCTCCTATCAGGCTCAAAAATGCATATTACATCATAGTTTATTATCATAAAATACAGTTTAACAGTGGAATTCTCCAGACAATTTCCCGAGAGTTGTTAGCCTTCACTCGTTACGAGGGAATGAGCAGACCACAGTGACGGCTGGTATTACTAATGACTGCCATCCACTCCTCTTATTGTCATTTCCCACATTTACTCTTTCCTACAACTCTTTTCTCCATCCTCGTTCTTGTACTTCACAACAGGCCCAGCATCTGCACCCCAGATGAAGACAGAAGCATCTCTTTAGAGCACATTAGACTTGCTCTTAGGGCATTAGGAACGCAGCAGGAAAGCAATGCTGCACTGCATTTACCTACTCATCCATCCTGACAGCAATGGGTTCCGATGTCTTATTTTCTCTCTTCGTCTCTCTCTATTAGCTCCACTTTTGTGTTGTACTACTTTTGCGAGAGGTGTTTTTCAAACACTCCCTAGGAAATCGGAACATCTTCGGAGCTTTGAATGAGCTTTATGAGCTTTATTGGCCAGGTATGTTTACACATTCAGGTGCATCTCAATAAATGAGAATGTCGTGGAAAAGTTCATTTATTTCAGTAATTCAACTCAAATTGTGAAACTCGTGTATTAAATAAATTCAATGCACTGCAAAAAGTGGCTTATCTTACCTAGTATTTTTGTCTTGTTTCTAGTCAAAATATCTCAAAATTCTTAAATCAAGATACTTTTACTAGATAAGCAACATGTTTATTTTTTCCAGGGGAAAAAAACTAAATTAAGTGCATTTTGCTTAAAACAAGTAAAATGATCTGCCAGTGCAGTAAGTAAAATATTCTTAAAACAATAGTATTTAACTTCCCCACTGGCAGATAATGTTACTTGTTTTAAGAAAAATGCACTTAATTTAGTCCCCCCCTCCCTAGAAACAAGACTAAATATCTTACATAATTTTGCTTAAGTAAAAGTATCTTGATTTGAAAATTGTTAGATATTTTGACAAAAATACTAAGTAATATAAGCCATGTTTTTGCAGTGTGCACAAGTCTTTTAAGTCTTTGGTTCTTTTAATTGTGATGATTTTGACCACACATTTAACAAAAACCCAAACAAATTAGAATATGGTGACATGCCAATCAGCTAATCAACTCAAAATATCTGCAAAGGTTTCCTATACCTTCAAAATGGTCTCTCAGTTTCGTTCACTAGGCTACACAATCACGGGGAAGAGTGCTGATCTGACAGTTGTCCGGAAGACAATCATTGACACCCTTCACAAGGAGGGTAAGCCACAAACATTTATTGCCAAATAAGCTGGCTGTTCACTGAGTGATGTATCCAAGCATGTTAACAGAAAGTTGAGTGGAAGGAAAAAGTGTGGAAGAAAAAGATGCACCACCAACCGAGAGAACCGCAGTCTTATGAGGATTGTCAAGCAAAATCGATTCAAGAATTTGGGTGAACTTCACAAGGAATGGACTGAGGCTGGGGTCAAGGCATCAAGAGCCACCACACACAGACGTGTCAAGGAATTTGGCTACAGCTGTCGTCAGAGGCGTCTTACCTGGGTTAAGGTGAAGAAGAACTGGACTGTTGCCCAGTGGTCCAAAGTCCTCTTTTCAGATGAGAGCAAGTTTTGTATTTCATTTGGAAACCAAGGTCCTAGAGTCTGGAGGAAGGGTGGAGAAGCTCATAGCCCAAGTTGCTTGAAGTCCAGTGTTGAGTTTCCACAGTGTGTGATGATTTGGGGTGCAATGTCATCTGCTAGTGTTGGTCCATTGGGATTTTTGAAAACCAACGTCACGGCACCTGTTTACCAAGACATTTTGGAGCACTTCATGCTTCCTTCTGCTGGCCAGCTTTTTAAAATGGTGATTTCATTTTCCAGCAGGATTTGGCACTTGCCCACACTGCCAAAAGTACCAAAAGTTGGTTTAATAACCATGGTTTTGGTGTGCTTGACTGGTTAGCAAACTCACCAGACCTGAACCCCATAGAGAATCTACTTGTTACCTACTCATCCATCATAACAGGAATGGATCCTGATCTCTTATTTTCAGTCTTTCTCTATCTTGTATTCTGGATGTCTGTCTTCCTCCTAATTTGTATTAATTTGCTTCATGCTCTGGGCCAGGGATCGTAGACCAGAAACACTTGAAAGATGCATGTGTATCTGATTTTAGCCTGGCTAAATGCTATTTTTTTTTTTTTGCAGATTGGATCAGCTGAGAAACTCTACGGGTCTGTGGCAATCAGAAAATGTGTGCAGTGGGAATTGTACTTGCATGATTTTACCTGGAGCATGAATTTGCCTGAGAATTGGATGAGCTTAACACGTTAACAGCAATAATGCAATTGGATGTAAACAATCATTAACCCTGTGTTAAACTGTATGTTAATAACTGAAGCGCAACGCTGTATAAAAGTCTACACTATTGTATTTGTATAAGAGTGCTGTAATATTTAGTATAATACAATTTAATAAAAATAATAATACATTTTAATAAACATATAAATAGATAAGCTCAATGCCACTTTTATTTATTGGAAAACACATAACATTTTTGTCTATTTTTGTTTACATTTACATTGTCATTTGGCAGACACTTTTATCCAAAATGACTTACAAAGTAGAACAAGAGAGCAACAATATATAACTACTGTGACAAGTCTCAGTTAGTCTAGCACAGTGCACATATCATGGATTTTTTTAAATAAATAAATTAGTCCAAAGCGAATAGAATAGGATAGAATAGAATAGAATAGAATAGAATAGAATAGAATAGAATAAAATAGAATAGAATAGAAAATAATAGGTAAGTGCTAGTATTACTTGGTCAGGTGAAGGCAAAAAATATGTGTCTTCAGATGTTTTATGAAAATGGCTAAAGACTCAGCTGCTCGGATTGCGATATATTTACATGTACAATTGGATGGATGGATGGATGGATAGATAGATAGGCTCAACAGTCAAATTCTGAGCTAGGTTCCTCTGATTTTTGCAGGTCAGAAATGTTCTTGGTAAATTCTCTAATGCAGATGTCAAGGACTAACTCCTTTATAAAATGATTTTAGCCCGGAATATCAAACCTCTGACTCATTCAGCCATGTGAGCAGCTGAAGTGTATCAGTCTCTAAAGAAGAGCAGATCAGATCAACAGGCAGAATTTCACTTCACAAGAACAGCAAAGTTAGTTTAAATTTATTCAAAAACTGCAAGGCTTTAAAGTCCCATTCTCTGCTATTTACTTGAGTCCCAGTCTATGCAGTCAAGAGTAAGGAAGGGAATATGACAGAGAGAGAGAATGAGAGAGGAAAATGAGAGCTGAAGAGACAGAATGAAGCCTTGGCAGTTGTCAAGGCTTAGAGTCCCAGGAGAGCCTCATCCATATTGTTATTCTGAACTGGAACTGAAAACAACCTGTGAGGGGATCAGTTAAGGTTTACTGGTTAAGTAAACTTCATCGTCTGATACATTAATGACAGTCAGGTATTCTGGATATCTATGCACAAGTGATGCAGAAACATTTAATGAAAGTTTCATTTAAATAATTGTTTTATTTACGAATATTCATAGAAAAAAAGTTTTGGCGATTGTTCTCAACATCTCTTTCTGCAAGTTACATTTTTACAACAGTAGTTGGTGGCAAGGGACTGTATTTGAACGAGTCAGTGACTCAATTTAATCAATTAATTGAATAATGCTGATTCATTAATGGAAATAAAACAAAAAACAATCAGGAACTAAACACCTACCCTGTGTGTTTCTGTGCCTTTACTGAAATTATGTGCACTGACAAAGTGAGCCATTTGCTTATGAATCACACTATTGTAAACTGGTCACTGGTCAAAGCCCAAGAGTCCAATACAAATCATCTTTTGCCATTATTTCACAATAAACTGCCATTGTATTGCATCATATTAAATACTGATTTTTAAGTCTCTTAAAAAGCTGAATTTATTTGATCAAAATATAGTAAAACAGTTATTGTGAAATATAATTATAATTTAAAATGTAACTGATTCCTGTAATAGCAAAGCAAAATGTTCAGCATCATTGGGCTTTAGTGTCACATAATCCTTTAGAAATAATTGTAGTGTGTTGATTTGCTGCTTAAGAAACATTTATTCTAGTCAGTGTTGAACGTATTTGTGTTGCTTAATATTTTTGTGGAAACTGTGATGTATTTAATTTTTTTAAGGATTATTTCATGTTTATAAAATTCAAAAGAAAAACATTTATTTGAAACATAAATCCTTTCTAACATTATAAATGTATTTACTTTGGAACAATTTAATTGCTGAATGAAGCATTACTTTAGATAAAGACATTCTTCTTCACATATATGACCTTTTAAAATATTACAGTTTAAAAATGAGCACCTTCAAATGAGGATATAACTTAAAAAATGTCCACACTATAAAATGAAGTATGAAGTTTGTGTCCTGTGATAAATTGAAGTGTACTTGGTTGCTGTGTCTAATTTTTTTTGTTGCTTTGATAGATCCTCGTTTTCTGCTTGACTGGCCTCCTATCAACCAGAGGATGGGCCAAAAACAGAAAAGCAAGAGACAAAGAAAGAGAAGAGGAATGTCATTACAAAGCTTCTATCATTTCTCTGCCACCCTGCTCTCTGGGATTAGTTGAATAAGTCTGTTTCTTTCTTTGTCTCCATGTCTATCTAATTTTCATTCCTTTCTATTTCTCCCTGTCAGTTTGCTGGTAGTTGGTTTGTAATGAGCTGGTCCGAGAGCGCAGACTTATCTGTAATAGGGGTCGTTGCATCTACAGTACATTTTATTCAAAGGAGACAGATCAAAAAGGTACAATGAGTTGTATAAATAATTATAGAGTACATCCAATATACTTGCCGTGAAGAAGCATGGATTGAAGAAGACCTAAATGTACATTATTGTGGTACTCACAGCTCTTCAATATAAAGTCGTTTTAATGCACAATCCAGAAACCCATTACAACTAAATCAAAGTGGAGAAATGCTTTACAGTGAGTGTGAGATATGGGCTGATATCAGATCATAGTGTTACAGATACACTATACAGGCATATTATGCACAATTCTGGGCCTCTTGGTGTGCTAAGTGAAAATGGGGAGGGGGCTCAGAACTATGATTTGGTTCAAAAACGCAAAAGTTGAACTGAACATGACAGCCAGTGATCAGAAAAAGAGCAGAGTTGACATTTTGAAAAGAAAACAGTCATTGTCATCTTAAAGCAAATTGTGGAAGATGGGACTCAACAGACATGAGAATGCATCTGCCACCTCATTTCAAGAGAAACATCTCTTGATGACATTTTTTTTTACCTATATTTATCATGCAATTTAATTATAATAAAGTACTAATATTAAGTTGCATTTAAAATACACTTGCCTTAAATTTGACCAGGTTGAAAATAAAGGATGGTTCAAATTCTCATGCATTTGGGAGATACCTTTAGATTGCATTCAAGGTACACATTTTATCAGTACTTGCTTTCCCCGGAAATCGACCTTGGCGTTGCTGCAGGAGTTGAACTACAGGAAGGCCTAATGGTCTAATGCTGACACAATTAGTCATATAAATGCCTTAAGCCCTAAACACACTGTACGATTTTCGGCTGTCCCAGACGAAAGATTGGCATTGTGAAACAATCGTGGCCAATCAGAAATCGCCGCGATTGCTTCATGATACCGGTCTGTCGCCTGGGACAGCCGAATATTTTGCAGTGTGTTTCGAGCCATACGCTTTACTCTAGTACATTTAAAAAAATAATTGTATTTTGTCCTTCAAACCCATGCATTTACAAAAAGCACAACCTTTTAAATACGTAACTGCACATCAAATTACCAATAGTTAGTAACACTTCCTGAAGCCCATTGACAAAGTACTATGACACATCATTAACAATTAAAGGGTAAAGTCCACAAAGAGAGGGAGTAAAATATACACAGGACTGAGTAGAGCGCAACAAGCATAATTAGTATTCTTTATTAACTAAGGATGCGGGTCTGTCCTCCTTATGAACTAGACTAGAGGAAACTTTCCTCAAGGTCTTTAAGGTCTTTTGTAGCTATAGAGCATTCTAAGATTGACTAATTATTCAGTAAGTAAATACAACACAAAAATACTTTACCATATGTATTCTCTCATTATTGACTGAAACTTTCTGTCATTTTTATCTCCCGTTGTTCAGTAATTGAGATTGGACTGTTGTTCTGGCTGTGGGTGTGTAGAGGCTGACCTCAGTACCTGTCGAAGTGTTTGCAGTCTAAGTATGCTTGACTAAACGCATGTAAATGACAACAACCACAAGCGGATTGTGAATTTGAATGTGGATAATGATAATTAAATGTTGCATAATACATTTGAATGGATTTTTTTTCTTTCAAAGATATTTTGTTGGGAATCATTTTTGGGAAAAAAGAAAATAATAATAAATATGAATTGTTTAAAATATGGTGCTTTGTCTCCTATCTCCTCACTGTGAAGGCTTTTTCAGAAGGCTAGGATCAGGGTTGCTGGTGTTAAACCTTTATACGCAATTTTGCAGGCATTATTTGGAGTGTTTAGGGTTGCTATTCTGGATCTGTTCTGCTACTGACTTCTTCCTGCTCCTTAACTCAACTGTAGTCCATTATTAGACTTTAAATTACTATGATGACGACATTTAGAAAAAAAATAAAATTAAATAAATCATTGAAGCATGTCCTAATAAGCGAAGAAAATATAAAAAAAAGAATGAGAAAAGCAGCTACTTTGTTTGAGGCTTATAATAATTGAAACATGATCGCTTGTCTCCCTGGACACAGCCCAAAGAGCTCACCAACCAAACACAAACATCTGTTGACTCGCTGTCCATAATTCTAAGTTAAGCAAAAGATAATTATTGTTTTGAGGGATATAACACACGTATAACAAGCTAAATCAGATATTTAGTATGGAAGTTTGTCATTTTTTGAGAACATACAGATTGCGGTGGGTAAAAAGCAGCTGTAACATTTATGCACATTAACATTAACTTCAACCATGTACGCACAAACCATAGAAAGGTAAATTAATGTATTTTTACCTGAGTACAGAACACAATGGATCATCTTTTCATGTGGTCTCAATGAATCTAAAACATGTAGTTTTAAATTTCTGTTACATTTGTTTTGTCAGAAACATGGTTGTGAAATTGTTGAAGAACAAAGGCACTTCCTTTAACAACTGATAAAATACAAATAAAAAATATATATTTGCCCCCTGATTGTAACACCTGTCCTGAATGATTGTGTACAAATGCAAATGGACTACACAACCATAAATTATACCCATAACTGATACTGTCTCTATAAATAGTATAGATACTACACAACAGTTACTTGTTGTTTTCTAATTTGATTGTTTGAGCAATGTTTCAATAATAATGATATTCACATGATTAATATTGCTAATATAAATGAACAGGTTACACTTTATTTTGATAGTCCACTTTAGACATTCTACTGACTATAAGTAACTTTGCAACTACATATCTACTAACTCTTTTAAGACTGTTGGGGTAGGTTTACGGTTAGTAGAATAAGTTGACATACTTGCAAAGTTTCTCATACTCAGTATGTTGTATGTTGTGGACCCATCAAAATAAAGTTTAAGAAGATATTAAACAGAGTGTCTGCTAATATTCTAATGACTGCTAGTTGACATGTAGTTGCAAAGTTACTTACTGTTAGTAGAATGTCTAAAGTGGACTATCAAAATAAAGTGTTACCAATAAATATTTTATTTTACTGAAGGTGATTAATTTAATAACTTTTGTTTTACCATTTACCAATAGTTTTAATCCAACCTACCATTTCATTTTATATAAATTGATTTGCTCATCATTACATGCAAAGACATATTTTCAAATAGATAGTGACCAGTGGTTCAACCATAATTTTATGAAACTACGAGAATTCAGTCTTCGCTGGACGTATGGACTATTTAAATGATGTCCTTACTACTTTTTGGGCTTTGAACCTGTCAGTTGCCTTGCCGTCTATGGAGCTCTCAGATTTCATCAAAAAATATCTTAATTTGTATACCGAAGATGAACGACGGTCTTACAGTTGGTCTGTCCCAAACAGGACCACATGGAGATACCAAAGACCACTAAATCCCTGCCTTTAATATACGGTTCCATTCAGAATCGCTAAATCTCTGACCACCGCATAATCAGCATTCATTATAAAAACTCTTGCTTTTAAGCCACATACACGCTGAAAATAATAATTTTACTGACATCTGGACGTAAGTCACTATTCTCTCTGTAATCGCTGATGAAATCGGCCATGTTTTTTCTGCACTAGCGCTGTTTTGAGCTTACTGTTGAATTCGTTCACTGGATCCTTGGACTTTCCAGGAGTTCACGGTTTAAAATGATGTGATTGCAAAAGCCTGCTTCTTTTCATTTTAAGATATGATTTTCGTTATAAAGTACTGATTCAAATTAGTAATCAATAATTAATTATTATTCTACAACTCTGCACGTCTCCCATGACACCGCCTCCCCTTCTCGCGCACCACACAATGAAGTAGATCGACTCTGCTTGCGTTCATTCACGTGATGGGTCGTGATGACGTGATGAGAGGTGATCCCGCCTGGGTAGTGTGCTTTACATAGTTTCTATGTAATTTCTAATCATATATGGGATCATATAGCCTAATCACCCAGACCCTGACGATTTTACTCTGAGTACCGGCAACATGTCAGAAGTGCCGGTACACACAAAAAAGTGCAGGTACTCTAAAGGCTAAAATATAGAAGAGCCGGTACAAAGAAACCGGTGCGTACCGGCCCACTTCAAGCACTATGTATATCGTCTTTTGTAACAATGCAACATTATGCTAGAAGAATGAACCTGCTGCACTTTTTGAACACTGGATCATTGAGTGTCATTTTTAACTGCAATATTTGATTTTTTTTAATGTTGCATGTGTTTAAAACAGTTGTCTCCTAAATACTGTTGTCAGTCAGAATAAAGTGTTCCCCACATCTTAATCCCAAAATGTTCTCACATTAAGGCATATCAAAAGAAATACGGAGCTCTGGCAGACGTGAGGTTGATACTTTATTCATTCTGATTGGTATATAAATATTCATGGAAACTTTCTAAAATCCAGATCTGATGATCCTTCAACAGCCTACATTATCTCAATTTCTATTGATGGCACGATAAAGTATTTTTGGATGCTTAGTCTTTCCCCAATTCTACAATCTTTCTTTGTCTGTGTTTTGAGGAAAAGATTCAAAAGATTAAATTAAATTTGCAGCAGGAGGCACATTTTTGTATCTCTCCCTGATGAGGATGTATAAACAGCCTGTGTGCAGAGAGAGGCACGCTGGGTTGGCTGAGTTCTGGTTTAATCTAGCCTAAAGATATGTGTTTATCAAAGTGAATTCTCAGTCTCTGTTTTTTCGCAGGGCAACCAAAGCTTGCGAGATGTTCTGAACTCCTAGATTCAAAGGCTGGGTTCAGAGCTTTTGAAGAGCATAAACCCTCACACCACATACAACGGAAAATTAGAGTTGAGGGAGAGAAGTCCAGGAACTTAATCTTTAGAGACTACATACGCTGGCCACGTCACAGCATTATACTTAATGGATTACACAGAATTACTTGCAAGTCCCGTAAAGATCTGAAGTTTTCGTCTCTCTCTCTCTGACCTCTGATCTGAATGGTACAAAATTTAATGACACATCAAACTTGGGACAGACCAACAAAATTGATTCAATACTAAAGTAATCCATGGGGCTTCAGTCAACGGTGCGCAGTCAACAAAAAAAGCATAGATTTTTCAGGATACATCCTGCCATGTCACACTCCATCTCAGACAGGAATATGGGCCACATTAATCATTTAACATCCGCAGTCATATGAGAGAAGAATTATTTAATTAATAAACAAAAACTCAGAAACGTTATTTTGTTTTACTGAAAATTATTATTTTGATACGGGTAAATATTTACGATACGTTTTAATTCGTGTTTCCTGTGGCTCAGTGGTTAGAGCATTACGTTAGTAGCGCAAAGGTTGTGGGTTCGATTCCCAGGGAACACTAACAATACAAATGTATAGCCTGAATGCACTGTAAGTCGCTTTGGATAAAAGCGTCTGCTAAATGTAATTCAATTTAACATTTATTTTTTGCATATTTGGTTGCTCCATCACTATTAAATACAAGTAAACAATTTTTTTATAATATGAGCTTTTGAATGAATGAATTAATGCATTTGCCATTACTTTTAACCAAATGGACCATTTATTTTTTACATAAATTACATTAATAAATTATTAATTAATACAAATATTTGTAATTAACTGAACTTTGAAACAAACAAACAAACAAACTAAACCGTATAATTCAGGGACAATACATTGATAATTTTAGTTAAATTTTATAAATCTTAAATAAAATATTATAAATCACATTGTTTTTGCACTGCCATCTTAGGTAAAACGGAAGAATAAATTTGCTAATCTTTTTTGACAAAAGGCCATTGGGTTCACTCTGTACCGAAATGTATTGAATTTGTCAAATAGTGTCTCATAATGTCAATAAAGTATAATATGTGACACCTATAGTTGCTAGAGAGCTGCAGAGGCTCATAATGAGATTCAATGCAGTGAGACAGACTACTTTTGTCGGTCGGGGCACAGAAACGTCCTCTCTCTGCTAAAGGACAGCACTAAGCTGGCCCCAAGAGGCCCCAGAGGTCCATGGTTAACAGCAGGCATGCTGCCCACTCCATTAGAGCCTTAATTAGACGGGCACAATGCCCGTTGAATGGCCACTGGGGGAAAGCAGTGCCCCAGTGTTTTGATTACACTTGCTGTCTGGATAAAGGCTGCTTTTGATGGAGATATGGATGAAAGACATTATTTAACGGTTGGTGTTCATGTGGAATTGACCCGTCACCTCATGCTGATGCAGTCTGGACTATTCCCCAGCCCTCTGCTGACATAATGGCTCATTAGCATGGTGTTAGTAGCAAACATTGGATTGTGAATGGGGGTCGTTCTTCAGTGAAGTCCATAATCCCTATGGAAGAGCAGCAAAGACGAAGAAGTATCCTGCTACTACGACTTTCATACTGACGAATGCCATTTTTTTGGTTTTTACACAATAAACAACATATTATTTTTAAGGAAGATATTTTGAAGAGAATGTTGTTGACCATTGACTTATCTTCCAAGTTCCATAGATAAGAAAGACACAAAATTTAGACACTGGTTTAGAATTAATGAGTATGACAGAATTATCAGGATGAACTATGCCTTTAAAATGGTCTAAGAAACATTACTATAATTTATTTAAATCCTTTTCAAATGCAAAAGCTTACTCTTATGACCATACCCTTCAAATTAGTCAATGAAAATCCATCATAAAATATGATTTAGTAAAAAAAAAAAAATGTAGACTTGGAAAAATAGAATATTCTGCTTGCTACCAATATTCACTTTGATTTCTTGTTTTATTTGTTTTCTTCTCATACCATGTCTCATTCCACCCGCACACATGTAAATGTGTCGGATAATGCAAAACGTGTGAAAATACTATTTACGTATATAATACTTCTTGCATTAACAATTATGAACATACCAGCAAACTCACAAGAGGTCACAAAGGTGGCAAGGTTCAGAATATAGCCCTTGTAGGGGTGTCAGGGGCCAACATTTGCTTCAAGTAAAAAAAAAATATATATACCACAAACGTTTTGGACAGTGCAATTCTGTCATCATCTGTGTTCATACTTCTCTTTGTGAGCAGTGGAGCAATTTATTTTTGCTAATTGTAATGTTCACATTAGTGATTAAACTATCAATAAACCATCTTTCCACTGCAGAGGAAACAGAAGCTGCATTGGTGTTTGGTGAAGCTGAGACGCCATAAATGCATTTACACCACAAATTATACAAATGCATAAATAATTTTATCAGATAAATGTTTTAAATATTATTTAAACATACAAAAATATTTGGAAAAATGCAATACTTTTAAATATAAACTCAAACCACCAGAATATGATGGCAAATTACTGTTTTAATGTAATTTAGTCATTCATTCAAATGGCTAATTAATTCAGAATCGATGCAAGTGACTTTATGAATTGGTTACTGAATCATACCAGTAACCAAACCCCGCTGTGTGTTGCTGGGAGACACAACAGTCCCGAGTTCTGTCACCAAACTTGACCAAAAACAGTCAATATTGTATTAAAAATTGAGAATTTCCCTGAAAAATGAAGCAGACTAGTTTGCAGGTATATATGAAGAAAGTACTTACTATTAGGAAACATAAAATGCTAGCTATGAATATAGCCTTAGCTAAACAAAGGACCTTCCCATTTTATCTCATAAATATTAACAATGGATTTTCCACCACAGAATACCATTAAAACACAATACATAACTTGATATGTGGTCTATATTAAGGAATTGAGGGGATTTTCCATTACAATGTTTTAAAAAAAGAGAAAATAATAATAAAGAAAAATTATACTGTAATATATATATATGCAGTGTTAGACATTGTTTATGTGTTTGGGTGTGACTAGATTGGAGACTACACAGGCTAAAGTGCCTGTATAAACTCTCCTATATTATAGATACTTGCAAAAAATAAATACTGCATCAAGCCACATTACTAGTTGCGAAAAAAAATTAAAGGTCATTACATTAGGTATTGCATGCTCCACTACTCAATCGTTCATCCACTAGTTCTGTGTTCACAAAATAAAGTGCAACCAAATATGCCAAAGTGCAACAATAGTTCAAGTTACATCATTACTGATATACAGTATAAAACTACTAACAAACAGATGCTATTTTAATTGGTTTATTAAAAACTGTCAGGCAAGCAAGATTTGAACTTGCAACATCTCGCCCTTTAAGCCAGAAATTCTGAAGCCACACACATCTCATATTCAGATGCGAGACTGTGCTCCTAAAATCTCTAGAATGGTTTTAAGGTTAAATGAAAGGAAAAAGAAGCCTACCTATGTGGGTGAAAAACACATGCATATGAACCACATTGAATCCTTCAATAATGTAGCAAGCAGAAGCAGCTACCGTATTAATTTTCATGTTTAAGGGAGACTGAATCATGTTAAGGAACACAGCTGGCTTTGCCGGCTTGAGTCATCAGCTTTAATTATGAGTGAATGCGCTACACACTTTGTGGAAGATGAAACACTATATCCTTGCAATATGACACCATATGAAATACTGAAATAGATCAATATTGGGCAATGTACCATGAAACTGTTTATGCTTTCTCTGATATTACATGTAGTGTATCCACCAGCATATCTCCATCCAAGATAAGGCTCCTCGTAATGGGCTGTATTCTGAACCATCACAGCTGTTCAACTACTCCCGTTTTTTAATACACCTTCATATCAGATATCACACATCATAAGCTCTGAAGGTGAAACTTCTTTCTGCAAAACAATACACCCACACACACAGCAAGGGGTCACGGAAACAGCGAACAACATAAAATAAGCAGAAAACTATCTACAAACACCTAAGCAACAATAATGAAAGTTCATGGGAAAATGATTCAATTATACTCCTGTCAGTTTGTGTGATATAAATGACAGTGTATTTCAGTGGAAACTGCTAAGAGACTCAAACTCAAAAGTTAGCCAGTCACAGCGAGGTAATAAAGAGGAAGCTGGATGTTACTATTATTCCAATATTATAAGACAAGAAGAACTATCCAAGTGTTAGGAAGGAGCGGCTTAAGATGATTTTTATCAAGGTCATTTCAGTCTCATCTTAACAGATTCAGTGCAGATTTTTTTATTTATTTTCGTTTCTAAATGTAATCCAGGCTTTGCTAAAAAGCTGTTATATATATAACCCACAACTTATACTGTATGCAAATTCTTAAAGGAACAGCTCTGTTTAATCTTAAGGGTAAAATAGAGGGTGAAAATAGCTATATGAAACCACACTAAAGAAAGAAAAATCTTTACAGACAGAAAAATGTTGTCATAAAACTTGCAATACATATATATATATATATAAATATATAATGCAACAGTTAGAATGAATTAAGAATGAATAATAGTTAAACCTATTTCAATAAATTGTTGAATTAATGTTATTTATAAATATTAATCAAAATTACATTTCTAAATATACATGATTCATTGTGAATTCAAGTGCATTCATTTATAATTCATTAAAACTTGTAGTGTAAAATGTATTAGTATTTCATATAGAAATCCAATGCTCCAAATTGCGACTAACAAACGACCACAAAATGACAAAAAATCACCACGGATTTACAGTAGAATTAGATGTTTAAATAATGTCAATTTTGACAGAAATGTGATATACTTAGTGTTGTTATATTATGATATATGTAGGACATCAGACCGAATCAGACAATTTAAGATTCAATCAGATTAGTGTTAGAACCACCAAACGAGCAAATTCCACAAAGAGGCTAGATAACAGGATGTCATAAATCTGTCTACGATACCCTGGCGCCTTGAGTCTGAAGCAAGCCGAGCCAACAAACCTCTTTCACAGAACAACGTACAACATTAACTAAAAAAAGAACACTTATTAACTATTAACTTATTAACAGAACTACACAGAGACTGTCTTTTCTATATACACCTAAAATCATCTTAACCCTTATTTTGGGTTGTGCATTCATGGTCTTTGGGGTCTCTAAGGAAATAGCACATATTGCTATAAACTTAGCATTTCATATTTTAATTATCTTAAACTCATTCTTTCCTCACTTTCTCTCTTCCTGAAACGTGTATGAATGGTGTGTTCATATGTTACATTAATTTACATGTCTTAGATTTACCCAATACATTCTTATTTATATTGAAAAGATAAGTATCTTGTGTTTTGTGCTTACAAGTTAATGTCTTAAACTGACGATCTTGTTACTGTGCTATTTATTAGTGTGTTCACTATATTTTGGATTTTAATATCCAGTGCTGATGTTATATGGCTCGTTCAAGGAATTGCTGGCAGACTCAGTGATCAGCCGTAAAACAGTAATTTTGTTCAAATTCCCTATAAAATCATAAATAATTATCTTTGAGCTAAATTGACCTGTTTCCCTTACATAAATATATATTATACATATTTGTTGGCTGCACATCCATGATGCGAATCTCCCGTTCCACCCTGCTGAAAGTGGCCATCGGAAGATGGGTACACTGTAGTCATAAATGGCTGGATATGGTCAGCAACAATACTCAGGTAGGCTGTGGCATTTAAAGATGCTCAATTGGTACTAAGAGGCCCAAAGTGTGCCAAGAACCTTCACCATTACACCACCACCACTAGCCTGAACCGATGAAACAAGGCAGGATGGATTCATGCTTTCATGTTCTTTACGCCAAATTCTGACCCTACCATCTGAATGTCGCAGAAGAATTCGAGACTCATCAGACCAAGCAACGTTTTTCCAATCTTCTCTTGTCCGATTTTGGTGAGCCTGTTTGAATTGTAGCCTCCGTTTCCTGTTCTTAGCTGTACCAGTAGATCTGCAGTTTTTGAAATACCAATTTTGAAGGAGATGAGCCCCAGGTCTAATGCGCCACCTGACTTGAGAAACCCGTTCTCAAAGACTTACTTTTAGTCATTATTTGGGTAGCACACATATTCTGAATGCCTTCGGCAGAATTCAAATGAGCCATTTTAATCTAGATTAATCTAGATTAATTCCAAAATTAATCTAGATTAATCTAGATTAAAAAAATTAATCTATTAGGGCCGTTATCGGCGTTAACGTGCTGCGTTAACGTGAGACTCTTATCGGCGATAAAAAAAAATCGCCGTTAATCTATTCTCAAAGTTGGGTTGGGAGCTGGGTCTATACTACGCAAGCTATGATGACTTTCACCCTGATATTTTAGCGCGGATGTATACCTAGCCAAATTGCACTGTAGGGGGCGAGAACGAGTCTTCGAACTAGAGGCTCGCAGTCCGTGATGGACAGATTGTTAACGGCTGGTCTGTGTGGTAATACAATCGGGCAGGACATCCAAACGCTCACCTATCATTCATCAAACCTCAAATATGGGTTTCATCTGAAAGATGTATGTAGTAGCAACTTTACATGGCCGCTCAATATGATGTTAACCTAGAGAAATGTGCGCTATTGAAGTGTTTGTGTGGAAGCGCTTTGCTGCAGGACAGGCTCGTGCGCTCACTTGCTCTTAAAATCCCGTCATTTTGGTCATACAGATAAAAGTAGCCTTATACATCTTTCGAATCTGTAAAGACTCTACGCTTATTTGTGTGCACTCAGAATAACAACGGAACGTTGCGCTTTTAAGCAAAAAGGATGCGCTTTAGGTCTCATGTGAAATTGAGCGAGAAACTTCGAAAATATATCTATAGAGAGTGAAATTTCAAAAAAAAAAAATAGAAGACGTGTGTGTTAGTATGGATGATTTACATGAAATTTAATCTGTGCAACACTGTGCATAATAAGATGGCTTTCAGTTCAATATAATAACAAAAAACGACATTTTGGGCTTACTTACTTTTAGTCATTATTTGGGTAGCACACATATTCTGAATGCCTTCGGCAGAATTCAAATGAGCCATTTTAATCTAGATTAATCTAGATTAATTCCAAAATTAATCTAGATTAAAAAAAATTATCTATGCCCACCTCTAATATATATACATATATATATATATACATACACATATATATATACATATACATATATATATATACACATATATATATATATATATATATATATATATATATATATACATATATATATATACACATATACATATACATATACATATATATACATATATATTAGGGATGCACGATATATCGGTGGCCATATCGGAATCGGCCGATAAATGCTATTTTTTATATTATTGTTGTCGGCCCGATAAGAAAATTAGGTTGATACCTTCAAGCCGATAAATTATGTATTATTTCCGCTGGTTGAACCACTTCACGTGCTTGCTGCTGGCCACTAGGCTTTTGATCGTCGCTTCTGTGATGTCACACAAAGCAGTCACGCGCATTACAAGAGTTGCTGCTAGAGAGAAGATGTCAGCAGTGTGGGAGTTTTTCGTTGTGAAAAAAGAAGATACAAGACTTGCAATCTGCAACAGCTGCAAATGCGAGATAATGCGAGGAGGCAGTAGAACAAACAACTTCAATACAACTAATCTAATAAGCCATCTGAAGTTTCGCCATCCTGAAATGTATAAAGATTATCAGACGAAAGTCACTTCCGAACAAACAACGTTACCCACTACCAATAAGCCAGTACAACAAATACTTGACAATACGAAGACATTTGACAAGGACAGTGCCAAAGCAAAAGCCATCACATACAAAGTTATGGAAATGATTGCAATTGATGACCAACCTTTCAGCATTGTTAAGGTTTTAGGATTTCGTCGGCTTATTGAATTTATTGAACCATGCTACTCCCTTCCTAGCCGGCGGTACTTCGCTGACGTTTCGCTCCCCGCTCTATACAATGAAGCGGCAGCTCACATCCACATGGTTTTGGGCAAAAATGTGACAGATATAAGTTTCACTACTGACATATGGAGCATCTTTCAGCGCGTGCACGGGGCCTTATTGAAAATGCAGTAACACTGCTTGCGCATTTCGAAGAATTGATGAAAGAAATAAGTTCACACATGGCAACTGCTTCAGACATGATTCCCTCTGTTGAGGCTCTGAAACATTTACTGAACAAGAATCTTAGTACAGATAGGGGTGTGAAGATGACAAAAGCTACACTGCTGGAGGCTGTGAAGCAGCGGTTTATCGGCATATACACCGAGCCTTTGTACTTTTTGGCAACAATCCTCGACCCAAGGTACAAAGATAGCTTTTTTGATGAAGCCAGCAAAGAGCAAGCAACAGAAATGCTGCTGAGAAAACTGAACAAGTTTCCGGAAAATAGCACGGATAATGAGAGAAATGAGACAGAGTCCCATTTTAAAAAGTCGTGCACAGAGAGCGACGGAGGTGGAACATCCCTGCTTGACATGTATGGTGAAATTCTTGAAGAAAACATGGACAAAAAACACCAGATGCACAAAACATCTTCAGTAGGACAGCAGGTACATTTTATCCCCTCATAAGTTTTTTTTTTTTTAAAGCCTAATAAGAAATAATATTTTATTTGAGATCTGTAATATAGAGTACAATATATGCTTTGATGGTTTAGCTTCACCCTAAAAATATGATAAAAATGACATATATACATTACTGTAACATCAAAATTAGTTAAGCAGTATTCAAAATTTATAATAAGTTATACAAAATTCAGTATTTTTTCATTCAGTCTGTTGAATATAATTTAATCTGAAATTAATGCTAGCTGTGAATGCAAGCTGACTCTGCAGCAAATGTTTTTGTTGTTGTTGTTGTTTTTACACTGTTTAAATTTGCATGCTTGTGTGTTATATTGAAGGAAGGATTGTAATACATTTTGTATTGCTCTTTGTAGGTGAATGCATATCTAAGTGAGCCACCCATTTCCAGTTGTGTGAGCCCACTGCAGTTTTGGAAAAGCAATATGTCCTGTTTTCTAGCCCTTGCCCAAGCTGCACGCAAATACTTGTCTGCTCCCTGTACCAACGTTGACAGCGAACGTCTCTTCTCAGCGGCATCAAATGTGATTGATGAAAAGAGAAACAGACTTATGTGTGAGAAAGCTGAAATGCTTCTCTTCATTAAAAAGACACCCCACTCTTACATTCACAGATGAAGTAGCCAGACAATCCCCAAAAACATTTCTAGTTGGCCTTTCTGTGAAATTCACACAAAGTCATGCTGTATCAGAATAAACATTTTATTTATCTATTGCATTTTTTTATTATTTGATTGGTATAGTGATTATGTAAGTAATGTTGTTCAGTGACTTGATTTCTTTATTTATACATTATATTTACTCAGAAAATAGATTTTATTTATATAAAATAAAGTTGGCCATAGAAATGAATAGTTAATTAATAAAGTTCAGAGATCACTTTCTTTTCTGAAGTTAAGGTTTTAAAATAAAATATTTTGTTTACTGTATGTGTTTGACTTTTGTTTTTGGAATCATGCTCAGAAATAAATATATATTTAACGGCCTACATATCGGCTATCGGCCTCCAAATATAAAGAGTTATCGGTTATCGTATCGGTCAAAATTTTCATATCGGTGCATCCCTAATATATATATATATATATATATATATATATATATACATATTCATTATATAGTCATGTATTTTGCAAAATGTTTATTCTTTGTTATGAAGCTATGGCATATTTTGCATTTGAATATATTCTAACCGTACTTAGGCTACGGTTTTTCATAATTTCATAGTTTTATAGAAACTATATAGTTAAAAAGCATATAGTTACCTTTTTTGTTGCTCAGTTTCACCCTGAGTGTATTTAATTTTTACCTTATCATTTATGTATCTAATTATTTATTTCACACTTGTTACTATTACTGTATTAATACTGCTATTGAATTTACATCTGCATTCTGGTTCAAACTCAGTGATGTAATGTAAAATGTGGATCTCTATCATATTATTAAAACACTTACTTATTAAATACAACAATAATGGTGTTTCTGGTGATCCTTCTGTATGATTTATAATCTTGTAAAGATGGGGACCAAAAAAATGTCCCAACAAGGTCAACATTTGTCTTAATATAATGGAAGTGGCACCATGTACACAGACACCCACACACACACACTGCTCAGACAGCCTCTCAGTTGAAAAGTTTAATTTAAAGGAGAAAGCAATATATTAGCAAAGTTTCCCTGTGGCTTCTCACCATACAACGCTCTTCATGTTCTTTTATGGTGCTGTCAATGAGTTCTAATCATCCTCTGCCGTCTGCTGTCATCTGTCACTGACTTCTATTCACTTCACCACACTGCTGCCCAACAATACAATGGCAGCACATGAGATCAACTCATGGCAGGTTTTTATGCCAGCCTGGGGGCATCTCACTAGTTAAATAAGCAATTATCAGGGATACATTATGAAGACGCATCTCCTCTGGAGGGGGTAAGTTAGGGGAAGAGAAGGAATGAAAATGGTGATGAGAAACCAGTTGTGGTGGTTACAATATGAGGAGGAAAAATGGAGGTGTTTGCATTCATTGGTGCCCCACTCGCCCTCATTAGCGACCTCTCTGTAGTCCCCAAGCAGAAGGTCGTTGAAAGCACCAGCTCAGCGTTTGACAGTGGTGTGGACTGCCACATCTTTGCATGTTACGCACCATGACTAATTATCCTTGGAAGCATTATATTAGTTGCTTGATTAGCAGCCTGTTTTCATTGCTAATTACAAGTGCTCTTTCTTGACCTCTGACAGAAATGCTACATAGCTTCCGCCTTTATTAGTCCTATTAGTTAGCTGCTGTCTATCTTATCGAGCCACATTAAATTGACTTTTCTGCTTAGAGTATTTCTCAGAAATAACAAGTCAACAACTTGTTCACACACTTATTCAGTTTCCTAACCTGATGGTTTCTATGAGAAAAGGTCTGATCTACTGGTACTATGAATGTTTTATCAGCCAAATGGCTTAGCAATATGAACTACCTCATGCCAAAGTGCAACGTGTGCAGAGGCTGAAGGTAAATTACTTCCGTGTATAGATAATGGATGCTTGGCCCAGCGAAATTACAAGAACAAAAGGCTATAATAAATGGACAATGTCTGGAAAGAGTCCAGTATTGCAGTATTAAATACGCTTGCATGGTAAATTCATTTATGGATGCACTGTGCTGTTTTTTTGGGGGATCTTTCAGTCATTGTTCTGTTTTTAAAGGGTACATTGTTACACTAGTAGCTGGTGAAAAGTGAAAAAGTTTATGAGTGAGTCACTGAATCATTTATTCAGATGATTAGTTCATAGCATTCATTCAGGAATTAATCTTGTGGCCATCTTTATGAGTGAATCACTGAATCATTAATTCAGATGATTAGTTAAAAAAACATAAATTTATTCAATAACAAGTCTTGTGGCTGTCTTTATGAGTGAGTCACTGAATCATTCATTCATCCAATTCATTGAAAGTACTCCTTTATCCAGGAACAAATCTTGTGAGAGTCTGTATGAGTGAATCACTGAATCATTAATTCAGAAAGTTTGTTATAAACCCCCATTCTTTCAGGAATTAATTCAGGAATTAATCTTGTGACTCTTTCTCTCTCTTGTGACTCTTGTGAATCATTCATTCAGCCAATTAGTTCAAAACATTAGTTCAAAACATTCATTCAGAAACAAATTGTGTGACAGTCTTTATTTTCAAGTCACTGAATCACTCATTCAGAAAATTAGGTCAAAACTCATTCATTCGGGATTGAATCTTGTGACTTGTTTTATGCGCGAGTCATACAAATAATTAATTTGCAGATTTGTTCAAAACAATTCACTCAGTCGTGTAACACCACTACTTTGTGCGTTTGGAATTAATTATTGCTGGGAGAGCAAAAACGGATTAAGTTTTAGGAAATATTGTTTTTAATTTGAAAATGTGAAGTTACATAGTTTTAACTTCTTGGTTATTGAACTATTGAAGTGTTACAAAATATTGTATTCATTTTTATTTATTTAGTCATTTAGCAGATGCTTTTATCCAAAGCAACTTATAAATGAGGACATTATAGAAGCAATCAAAACCAACAAAAGAGCAACAACATGCAAGTGCCATTACAAGTCCTGCGTTGTTCACTTGCAGAACGCAAGCTTCTAGAGGGCATATAGGTCTGAAGTAATGAATTTAGGTAAAGGGGTGCAGAGCCAGAGGTGGTTCTGTAGGCAAACATTAATGCCTTGAATTTAATGCGAGCAGCTATTGGTAGCCAGTGCAAATTGATGAACAGAGGTGTGACATGCGTTCTTTTCGGCTCATTAAAGATTAATCTTGCAGCAGCGTTTTGGATTAATTGTAGAGGTTTGTTGGAACTGGCTGGAAGACCTGCCAAGAGAGCATTGCAATAGTCAAGTCTGGACAGAACAAGAGCCCGAACAAGGAGTTGTGTTGCATGTTCCGAGAGAAAGGGCCTGATATTTGATGATACTATATTATTTATGACTGGCTACTGGTTCACAGAACAAAACTGGTATGTGATTTGCATTTACATTCTCGAAAACAATATCCTAAAACTATTTACTTAACCACAAGCTCATGTGATATGTTTATACTATAGGCAATCTTCATTATTCATTTATTGGTCATATTTACAAACTATAGCAAACTATAGATTTTCCACGGATGAACTGATTATGGGAATATATACAGATATGGATGCAAATATATCTTTACAAAGTTTAAGAAAAAATCTATATGATTATACATGCTTCTGTGATGTGTTTTCAATTGTTAAATGAAAGCATAGTATTTATTTTTGTAAATTAATTAAAGGTTAATCCACCCCAAAATGAAACATTTAATTTTCCATCAGTCTTAGTACACAATGTAACTACAGAAGAGTCAAGTTTTAAATAGGAAAAATATTGAAACTCTTTGGTCATTTTTGAGTGAGATGCTAACGGTCTAATCAGATTCAATGATCTATGCTAAGCTACGATAAAAGTGCTACAGCCAGAACCGGGGATCGGGATGAAATCGAAAACGTTAAAACTCAAATGTTTAACTCTTGGGGAGTTGGAAAATGAGCCTATTTTATTTATTTATTTTAAGTGGAGGGTTCCTTTAAAAGCATATTATACTGAACAAAATTATAAACGCAACACTTTTGTTTTTACCCTAAATCTAAATTAGTGAGCATTTCTCCTTTGCCGAGATAATCCATCCATCTCACAGGTGTGGCATATCAAGAGGCTGATTAGACAGCATGATTATTGCACTGGTTTGCCTTAGGCTGGCCACAATAAAAGGCCACTCTAAAATCTCACTAACACAGATTTAGACAGATTTGTGAACAATATTTGAGAGAAATAGTCCTTTTGTGTACATAGAAAATGTCTTAGATATTTGAGTTCAGCTCATGAAAAATGGGGGCAAAAACAAAGGTGTTGAGTTTATAATTTTGTTCAGTGTAAATTAAAAGGCATTTAAATACTTATTAAAAACAATCTAATTTTACACTGCATTAAAAAAAACAGAGCTATACTTTTTTTATTCAGTGTTTAAAAGGTAGTGGACAAACACTTTGTGGTCGGTAAGAATGACGTGTGTGTGTGTGTGTGTGTGTGTGTGTGTGTGTGTGTGTGTGTGTGTGTGTGTGTGTGTGTGTGTGTGTATGAAGGTGTAGAGAAGAATTTTGTCAGTTTGTATGATTTTTTTATTTAATTTTGCATGTTCAGAAATTCAGTTTTTATTTTCATTGCCACAGGGCAACGTTGTGCAATAAGGGGTAAAGAAGAGGTCCATGGCTCCCATCCCTAACCAGGATTTCCCATTGACAATACATAAGGGCAGATAATGTGGGAAAAAAAAGAAAGATGCAGGGTCCCTGGGTGCAGAGGAATATGCAAAGTGATGTGCAAAAAGTTTAACGTAAACCTCTGTTTCACAGAAGAGTAGACGTGCTTTTTGAAGTTTCACACGGAGTAAAATCTCATTACATGAAGTAAATGATATGACACGTCACACTACATCAAGGCTGGGAAACTTCAGTCCTGGAGGATGACTGTCCTGCAGAGTTAGCTCCAACCCTAATCAATCACATCAGAACCAGCAAATGAATGTATTTTAAGATCACTAGAAAGCTACAGGCAGGTGTGCTTGATTAGGATTGGAACTAAACTCTGAAGAACAGTGGCCCTCCAGGACCGAAGTTCCCCACCCCTGCACTACGACAAAAACCTACATCTGTATTAAATGCAATATATCAATGTGTTTTAAGTGTTTTCCCTTTTTTACGTAATGATTAATTTACTTTTTTGACAGATTTGTGATTTTGAATTGCTCTCTGAACATTGTCTTATGATATGTGAATGGAGAATTTTCTCTGTGATTCTGCACCAGTTGCACAACTTTGCCCTGAGGCAAGAAAACTAATATTTTGGGATGGGGGGTGAGGGGTGGTCAAAAAACAGTTTTATCAATAAAATCTTCCCAAATAAGCCAAAAAATGATGTGGAATAATTTTGTATCATGTACCATCAAAATGTATGCAGTAGAGGGTTAAGACTGTCCACACATCACCATCATCAGCTATAGAGAAGTCTGATCACATCACTGGGGTGAAGCCAGCCTGTGTCCTCAAATATAATTAAATGATGAGGGCCGTGTACAAGACAGACATAATGAAAGGTTTTGTGAAGTGTGCCAGGAAGACCATCAAGTGGTATAATTTGATTTTCTTTTACCTGATTGATGCTGCTGTACTCAATGGCTGCATTTAGCCATGACAAAAAAAAAAAGATAATGAGGTAATAAGATTGGTTACTGTAGACTACACTCTTAGTGCCTCAATCTCTGCTTTTCAGACCTTCTGGTCTAATATTGGATAGCTCAGAGATGAAATCCACACTGTAAGAATGAAAAGCCTATTTGACCCAGAAGCCTAATCAAACTAAATATTCCACAAAAGAAGTCTTGACTATATCGTTTGGATCACTTTTCAAGAAATCCAATATCTTAAGTACAGCAGTTTCACAATTTGTGTGTGTATCTATTTTTATTTATTTGTGTAGGTATTTTTATAGCCTTCATCAAAACATCACATTAAATGTGTACAAATCCAAACTGCATATGTTTTTAAAGCCAAAAATGGTCAAATCAGATATCAGGCAATTTCCTCCGTTATTCAGGATATGGTGCATATATAATGTCTTAAATTATATATATGGTGAACTTTGTGACACTGGCTATATAGCGAATAGAGAAAGTGAATGAGTCAGCAGTTTTGAATAAAATGTCGCAGAAGCTCAGCATCACAATAAAATGTCATGATAGACATGAAAAGAGGTACAATTCAGTTATCCTCTCAGATGATGTGGAAGGAAGTCTTTTGGCGTTGTGTAAACACTTGTTTACTAAAGCTACCAAAGCAGATATATTGTATATTGACTTTACTGTCTGAATAAATGACCTGATTTCATTAAATTGGACATGAGAAATTTAAAGTCTAGAACTTACCCACAAATAAAGGGTTAAGTGTGGGGCACAAATAGTTGTTTAGTAAAGATTTATAAAAGCAATGATACTCCACAATCTGTAATTCACTCTCATATCACAGTCATGTGGCTTTAATGAGCTTTGGCTTTTTAACCATTGACTTAAACCAGTTTTTATGACGCCTAATAAAGTCAGTACTCCGTTTAGAGTGAAAATGCCTTGAGCAAGGAAGATGAAACATGACTAGCTGTACTTCGAATACTCTTTCTGTCTATTCAATGAGTCCATTCCAAATATGAATCTTATTTATTATAATAAGTTTATATATTATAATATTTATTTATTATAAAGTAATAGTAGACTCCATCAGCAATATTCAGTTATAACTTATCGTATTGCATTTTAAACCATTACGCTGTTATTCTTTGCAGATGAACACAATAGGAGGACTTCTGACACAACTATATTCAATGACAGTTTATAGAGTCTATGTCTGTCAATCTCCTGAAATAAGCCACCATTTAAGCAGTCCATATGACTTGTGAACAATATTCTAGATTTTCAGAAGCTATTTGACAGATTTGTATAAGAACCAGCCTACAATTTAAGAAATTATCCAATGATTACCTACCCCTCCGTTGGGCTTTTAACACGACAACTGTTGGTAAAGTATCATTAAGTCTGTAAGAACCATTCTGTGAATGAACCATTCACTCAAGTTTCAATCAAAAGTTCTCTGAAAAGAACCAGAATCCGCCAGATAGACAAAGTAACATACAATTATAAATCATAGAGTAAATTGAATCCACAGATAGGTGCTGATACATTTTTTTTTTTTTTTAAATCAACTTGTCACGGTTCACACAGCAGGGAGGAACATGCAGACGAGGAGTAAACTCAAAATAAGTCTTTAATAAAGCCACAAGAGCAAAACCAGGCAGGGCTAACACAGACAGGAACACCGGGAGTAACGAGTAGACCAAACAACACTAACTAAACAGACAGCAACTTAAATACACAGGTTAATTACAGATAATTAGACAAACACAGCTGAGACATACTTAACTAATAATACAATTTAAGGACAGGAAAAAATTAAAAATAAGGACACAAGAGGCGGGAACACATGACACACACACACACACACACACAACACAGGACTGACATAACTCCCGGAAGGCATGACCCGTGCCGTTACAGTAACACCTGGGAGGGGGGTGGGGGTGTAACGCTCTGACCCGGATAACTCTTTAAATCCATGAAATGAAAGAGATGGAGAACGGAAAATTGGTGTCCCACACATTTAATGGTTGGTACTCAACAACGCGCTCCTCTCATACATGAGAGATTAACTCTTTCTTGGCGTTACAAACAAGAGTAAATACAAAATAATAACAAGAAGGCAGAGCGGAATTATCATCCATGGTGGTTCTCGTTTCACAGTCACGTAGTCCTTCTACGTCATCACCATATAGTGCACGTTATAAGTGAAGGGATCAGCCTCTTAAAGGGCACACCGCACAATAATGTGATGCATGCAAACACAGCTTTGGCCGTTACAGGGGCTACGTACAGACAGTCCAGAGGCCCAGCCACTGCAGCCGGAGCTCTACTACCCCCCCAAATAAATAAAAATCCATGGGGCAGTTGAGGGGGTATCAGAAGCCCTCCGGGGCTAAACACAGGAACAGGACAGCCTCTTTGGCCTAGGCTTGGATGCTGAGGTCCATTCTGGGCATCACGTGAAGTCAGGGGACCTCACAGGATCCCTCAGCAACTGCTTCCATCTCCACGACAGGTGAGGCAAGCTGCTGGGAGTGGCCTCCGTGGCCATAACCAGAGGTGCTGCCTGCCCCAGAAGAGTATCCATGGGCAAGAAAAGATTCTTTAAAACTGTTCCTGTGGACACGACAAGACTTAAAATCCATGTCTCTTGGG
The DNA here is from genome assembly GCA_027564155.1 of Gymnocypris eckloni scoliostomus. NCBI lineage: Eukaryota > Metazoa > Chordata > Actinopteri > Cypriniformes > Cyprinidae > Gymnocypris > Gymnocypris eckloni. Next base: position 12,275,769 of record CM050421.1, read on the forward strand.
AACATGGAATGGCACACTCCTAGCCATGATTGGGGAACCGAATCCCTGGGTGCTGAAGTGAGCCACAGCTGGCGGGCTTGATGTCGGAGTGCCAGCGGGACTAACTTCAGATCGGCCGGCGTGTTTGAGTCAGCAGCAGCCAGCGGGCTTTGAAATAACATATCAAAATAAAACAAACAAAACAAAATGAGGTGAATGGGTGCCGCTTACTCTCTGAATAGGTCTGGTCTTCTATCATGGTACACACAGCAGGGAGGAACGAGGAACACACAGACGAGGAGTAAACTCATAATAACAGTCTTTAATAAATCCAAAATGGCAAGACAAGGCAGGGCTGACACAGACTGGAACACCGGGAGTAGTAAGTAGACCATACAACACTAACTAAACAGACAGCAACTTAAATACACAGGTTAATTACAGATAATTAGACAAACATAACTGGGACATAATTAACTAATAATCAAACTTAAAAAAAAAAAAAATAAGGACACAAGAGGCGGGAACACATGACACACACTAATGGATGATAATTAATTGTATACATGGAGATATACATTGTGGTTGTCTGGAGTTTTTTTCCTGGAAGTAGATAGAAATGTTGTATACAAAAAAAGCTTGGAAATAATTAATCTTTATTTTGTATTCTCACCTAGGCTGAATTGTTTTGATAAAAAAAATACAGTAAAACATAAATATTGTGAAATATTATTACAATTTAAAATAACTGTTTTCTATTTGACTGTATTCAAGTAATTTAAAATTACCCATGGAAAAATTATTCAAAAATGATAATATGTTATATATATATATATATAATAAAAAAAATTATGTTCTTCTTCTTCTTCTTCTTCTTCTTCATATTATATATAGACTATTGTATTTTGTCATTTATATTATTAATTAATATTTTGTATAGTTTGTTTGAACTTTACGATCTGTTAATATTAATAATGGTATAGTATTTCAATTTCAAGAAAACCAATGCGCGTGCACGCACACAGAAACACACATTAAAACAACACTGGTATTGTGCTTTTTGGAGCTTGACCGAGCAGGCAACTGTGAGAAGCTGTTGTATGAGAAAAAAAGAGTGACATTTATGTTTTATTTTTGGGTGAACTATACCTTATTTTTGGGTGAACCTCCCACGATATTCAATTCAGCATGGAATAAATGACCTTACAGCACAAATGTCAGTTTATCTATATATAAATGTATTTATTGATTTATTCTTTTGTTTAGAGGAGGACATTTCCTCTGTCAAGGATGTTTTACCCTCTGACTGGCATATCAATCCCCCTCAGGGCATCTGTACCTGTCTGAAGCGATGCTGTCACGCTGCTGCCGTACCTGACAGAATACAGGCTGGATTGAGAGAACACAGTAATAAGTCTGATGCACTCATCCTCACAGCTGCTTTTTTTGCCTTGGTCCGTCATGTAATCTGAAACCAGCCCAGAATGGGAAGTAGGGGTTAAAAATGGATGACACTGAATGATCCTCAGCGAAGCCACCTAATTTAAACCTTCAGCCCTCACCCAGAACAATACCACAAGGGACAGAATGAAGAGACTAGAAATAGAAAAATAAAGAGATGACAGAGAGAGAGAGAGTCTAATTACGATTAGAATAACAGCATGTGTAGAGCCTGTAGAGGCACATGTGCTGTAATTACAGCCAACAGCACTAATAACAGTCACAGGTACTCCATAGGGACTTTTGTATCTAATTCAGTGCATCAGTTGAATAAAAGTCCACTACTGATCAGTGTTCACAATATCGGCCACATGCCCTCAGATTTCCACTCTCTTGTAAAACTGAAGCTAAGTTTTCCTAAACATACAATGTGTAATGACCAAGGATAAGTATCAAGTATCAGAGACAAGTTTCAATTATCAGTCCAATTTATCACAATGCCAAATGCATGATTTGAAGTATGGCAACTTTGCTCATGGCACCACAGAACATTATGAGAATGTTAAATGTGAATGTCCACGTGACTTAAATTAAATTAAATTAAATTAAATGATGTACATGTAATTTAATTTAATTTAATTTAATTTAATCAAACCTTGACCTCTTGGTAAGTTTAGACCAAGTTTATAAACGTATTGGTAAGTGAATTATGATGTCAGATTTTGTGGTTTAGAAGATTATCGCTTCCATAAAAACATTTACCCTGCAGAAAATTCTGTGCCCTCCCATGACTATTCTTATATAAGTGAGTTGTGCATTTGAGCTTTTGCCTAAATTGTGTACATAAAAAAATATATCTTTTGAAGAGCAGAATGTTGAGTCATAAAAAGCCTCTATGCTATATAAATACAAAGTTATACAGTGATAAAAAGGACGTTCTTAAAGCATGTGGTTAATCCTTTGCAAAACTTACTAAAGTTCTACCATAGATGGTAATACCCAGCTATTTTAACCAGAAATGTAATTGCTGACTTTTGTTTAAAATGTATTCATAAATATATTTTTTTATTTATATAATTAAATATTTTTTTTTTTATATTTTTTAAATTAAATAAACAAACTATACAATTAATAACAATTACTTAAGATTTATTACATTTTTTAATAATTTTAGAACTAGTGTAAAGGGATTTCTAAACTGCCCAAACGTCCATGTTTTGGCGTTGTTTTCCTATTGTTTTTGTAAAGACTGAAAATTTGTTTGACCAATAGAATGCAGGTATTGTACTTAATTGACCAATCATGGTATGTGAGATGATTGGAATTACAGAGAACAGTTAAACCAATGCAAGTACACATCCACATAATATATGCGGACCGTAGAGAGCCTTTTGATAGAAAACCATGCTAAAACCCAGATATGTTTGGTAATTTATACATCCCAGCCAAGACATGGAACAGGAAAAAGAGTATTTACGATCCCAATCTACACCACATACACAAACATCAAAAATGTAACTAATGGGTATTATTCACACACCAGTTATCAACCCATTTGAATTTTTATTTTATTTTTTTCTGTCTGAGAACCTTTTCTGTGTACATATAAGTACATGTACTCAATTATTATTGAATACAACTGAAATCTACGTTAATAGTTCATCATGAAGTTACCAGTATAACTGAGAAAATCACTGTTCTGCCAGTCTATCAGTCTGCATTTGACTGTCTCTCTTTGTATCACTCCCTCCTTTTCTGCCTTCCACTCCGCCTCCCTTTCTGAGGTCAGAACCCTGACGCAGATGCTTTCTCTCTAATTAAAAGGAAAGGGAGGCTACCAAAGCTTGACTTCGAGAAAACGGCAAATTTTACTGAGTCTAGAAACACACAGTACACATACCATGCACAAGCCATGTGTGCACTTCTACACTAGTAAGACAAACATCCTTAATGAATCAGTACACCCAGGTATCGTTACGTGCCTTATACAGACACACACACACACACACACACACTTACCCCTGCTCAGACAGCTCTGCAGTCAGTGAAATTGATTATTATGATAATGAAATAGCTGTCCTGAAAACACAGAAGAGGTAATGACATCTCTGTAATGACATCTCTGTAACATGGACTGAATAATTCAATAGAAGATCCGCCGGGACGACACCCCACACATTCAAGTGATTCAGTCAGACTGATGTCATCCTATCAAAGCAACCTGCTAATTAACTTCTCTTCCACAAACTGATGCAGAACAATACGGAAAAACTTGGAACTTGTTTGGAATCCATTATTTTTTTTATTCATGGAAATGTTTCTGTTTGATATGCTGTTGGTAATATAAAGTGATATATATATATTTTTTTTGTCATAGTGAAGGCAAGATACGTGTCAAACATTATAATTATATGTTTTATAAATGAAAAAAGTATCTTATGTTCATCAAGGATGCATTTGTTTGATAGAAAAAGGTAATATTGTGAAAAAGTATTGCAGTTTAGAAAAACAATGTTTTACGTTATAATATATTTTAAAATAAGATTTAATCCTGTGATAACAAAGCTGAATTTTCAGCAGCAATTATTGTAGTTTAGTAAAGAATAATCTTCATGTGGTCTAGCCAGACTCCCAGCTGGTGTTTGTCTGGGCAGCCAGCTGCTTTGTCCAGCCTGACCAGCTAAAATGTCCCCCAAAGCCCACTAAAATCAATGAGAACCATGCTGAGAGACCAGCAAAGACCTGAAAATCATCTTAGGCTAGTTTAAGATCTCAATAAACAATTACTTTGTGCCTGATGCATATTTAGCAAATATAGAACGGGACTATAAAAATAAAATAAAATAAAAATAAAATAAAAAATGTGATCTGTGGCTTTTATCCAAAGTGACTTGCAAATAAGTAAGTAAGTATGTATGTAATGAATGAAATAATGAATGAATCAATCAATAAATAAATAAATTAATCTATACAATTGAGGAATTAACAAACAGACAAATACAATCTTAATCCCCAAAAAAATGTATGAAGCTAGTCAGACATAAGTGTGATACTTTGGGGTATTCAGTTGTGCTCTTGACATTGCCAACAGCTTGAAGATTAAATCCCATAGAGTTATTTTCCAACTCATTTTAATGTCAAGATAATATAAGCAAATCCCCTTAACCAAAGTAAGAAGGTCCTCTGTGTTCCTACAGTTTTTCTTTGTCACCCATCTCCAATAATTTATTTATAACATTTAGCCCAGCAGCATTGCCCTACTCTAACCAGTAGCGCTGATGAAGAGATCATCCACTGGATTATGAGCAGCCAAAAACAAACACAGAGTCCCTAGAATGACCTCTTTGTGTACACAAGCTGCATTCCCCCTCTTCCCGCCGTAGGGAGGATCTCCAGGCCCGCTTAGCCACTCAAGCTGGACCAGAGCTTTCCTCTCAGCCATTGAAACCAAAAGCCAATAGATTAAATCCGATTCGCAGGCTCCTTTCAAAAACGTGGATCAGAGTGAAGAGGCGAAACTAGGAGACAAAAGAACAGACCCGTGGAGCTGGAGAGACTGACAGAGGCCCAGATCTGCTGCGCTCAGATTTGATTCCTCGTGTAAATATAATGGCTGTTCGTTTCTATTAATCTTGATTCTTGGCGAATGGTAGAAGCAAAGCGTGTATTAGAATCTTGCCACCGGGTACAGCGCCGGCCATTTAAACATCATTACCATCATCTCCCATTATGCCAGCGATGTGCCAAAGGAATTACCTACATAATGAGACCAACCTGAATATCACCAGAGGACAGCATAGCACTATCCTCACTTATCCCTCCACACTTACTCTCACACACACAAAGGTGCATACCTGTACAAAGGTGCCTCCTCCATTTAGAGCGCTTGGTGTATCCACCTGACATAACTATTATCCAGCCTGCCTCCTTCACTCTCTCTTAGCCAGGACTTCTGTGTGGGGGTAATAAGAGTCTGCTCATCTACCATCAGTACCCGCTCTCCTCCTGCTATCTCTGACTGCGCTTTAAATTGGGGCCTGTGGAGTGCCTCCGAAAAATGGCTTGTCACAAATCCCTCGAGTTATAACTCTTCCCTCCTGCCTGTTTATAGAGCTGACATAAAGTTTCAGCCACACTCACAAACTCTGAAATTGTACAATGTCTGTTTAAAGGGGAAACCTTCTGCTCTTTATTTTTAAGGGGAAATTACATACACCAACACTAACATTTTTGGAACTATTCCTTTAAAAAATGCTGAAAATGTACTCAACCTCAGGCCACCCAAGATGTTTCAATTTAGCATTATATCACTTGCTAATAATACAACTGATAATTTATTACATTTATATAGCGCTTTTCTGCTTTTTCAAAGCACTCAAAGTGCTCTACATTGTCAGGGGGTATCTCCTCATCCACCTCTAGTGTGCAGCATCCACCTGGATAATGCGACGGCAGTCATAGTGTGCCAGCTTACTGGTAGAGAGGAGACAGAGTGATAAAGCCAATCAGTGTATGTTGCTAACCAATGATCATCTGCAGTGAATGGGTGCCGTCGGTGTGAGAGTCAAAACAGATGTTTAAACTTCAAACCATTGCTTCTAGCTAAAATGCGAGTCCTCTTTCTATAGTATTGCTTTCGCCAGTAAACAAAAGTTGTCTTGTCTGAATCATGAGAGAATTATGCTGATTGATCTGGTCAAGTACTGTTTAAAAGTGAAAATAGTTTAAAACAGTTCTTAAGAAATACTGTATGTTGTTGGATTTTGATTTGAGATGATGACAGGGAATGGAGAGGATTTTCCTTAGGGACTTGGAAGAAATGGTTTAAAGTAAAAAATGCCCCAATGATGGATGTGTTGTGATGTTTTCATAAGATATTTGAACTCTCATGCTGACGGCACCCATTCACTCCTGAGGATTAAGTGATGCAATGCAAAATGTATTCAGATTTGTTCCAATGAAGAAATAAACTTATCTACATCGTGGATGATCTGAGGGTTAGTACATTTTCAGCAAATGTTCTTTTTTTGGGTGAGCTATTTCTTTACTAGGAAACATTCTGCCATAATGAGAAACACTGATGACCTCTTTTTGAGCTTTTAAACTCTTAAGCCTCTTAAAAACAACCAAACCACCTAAGAATTCAAGAAAATTTTACTCACTTTCAAGCTCTTCCAAACTCACTTTACTTTCTTAATGCAAAAATTTAGCAACTAGATCATTCTTTACACATTCTCCGTATGTGTTTTAAGGAAGAGATGTTTGAAATGATTAATGATGACAATTATTTTTATTTTGTAGAGTTATCCCTTTAAATGTGAGATTTTTATATAATTTGTAGATGTAAAAAAAAAACAGTATGACTCTACAGCGTCACACTGCTCTGATATAAAAAGAAACAGCTCAAAATTAGCCTGTTAATGCTTTCACTTAGACACTAATGGGGTAAGCGAGAGGTCACATATTAGACTGCTTTAGTCTCCTTGTGTGGTTACACTAATCTGAAGGGATTTAATTCAGTGGGATAAAGTAGCAAGCGAACTAAAGAGACAAATTAGTCTTCATTTACTTGCTAGTTGCTATGGAAAGTTACAGCACAAAGGCCAGCAATATCTACGCCAACTGTTTTCCACAAAGATTGAGGTCAAGGAGTGAACTGTCTCAAGATCTTCTCAATTTTACAAAGCAAGATTTCCACTGAAGGTTAGAGCATGATACATAGTGACACACAAGCTATCTTTAAAAGCTCCTTTAAATATTTATGGTGCCAAATTCACATAACATTTTTAATAATACAATTATTTGTAACTGCCATTGTCTTCTTATATTTTAACTTTGTATAGTATTATGGATTGTATTATAATATGTTGGATTGTCCAAATATACTTCTGAAGAATATTTGTCTGACAATTTTTTTAAGGCAAAGTTTCAAATGTAAATTTTAAATTCAAATTGTCGAAAATAATATTCTTAAAAATATATATCCTAATCTCTTATTCTTAACATCCAAATTAATTGTTGTTTTAAAAATGAAGCATTACACGATAATACGATAACACGATAATAGCTACATATAATATATTACTACAAGATTTTGTGTATACTAAGTAAGTCAGTAAATTCTCCCAAGAAAGCTTATGCCTTTAAACTAACACATGTGCTTTACATAAAAAAATAATTGTGGCATGATTGCAACTTAAAAAACAGAGAGCTAATAGATGGACTGATATATTGTACCTTTACCAGTGAAACGTTTTAAACAAAACAAGACAACTTTGTAGGTACTAGCCTACAAGGTTGCCCTGTTTTGTTTAAAACTTACAGTCAGAAAGCAAAAATCTTAAGCAAATACTTGATGTTTTTAGATATATTAAAGATGTTTTAAGCAAATACTTGAATATGTTCGATAAATGGAAACTTGAAACTTCCTATAAACTCTCTCATAAGACACTTTCATATGTCCAGCCGATGGTACCTTGTATATTATCTCAGTATCAAATGTGTTATGGTTATTTGTTTAGAAATAATAATAATAATAACAACATCATATTGGTAGCCAAAAACAATGTTTATCTAAACTAAAGAGAAATCACACATTCAAAAATAATAATAATAAAATAAAATAAAAATAAAAACATTTTCATCTACTCACCCTCATGTTGCTGCAAAATCATATGACTTAATCATACATGATGACTTTTTCATTCGTATTATTTTGCCAAAACTACAACTTGTACCACAAAAGTGCAGAATGACTCTTTATTTTGTTAAATAATAATAATGATAATGATTGTCAAAGAAAGACATAGAAGAACGCTTGAGCTAGAGTCTTAATAAAACCTTTGAGATTGCATGCGTGAGCAGGAGAGGTCTCTGTATAACTGACCGCTGCAGTGATGCAGACAGAGTCCTGTGTTAAGAGCAGGCCATTTCACTTTAACGAGTGTACCATGCAGTGTGTGCCAAGAGGACTTTATGATGCTCATAAACAGAATTAAACTATGTATTCAAGATGAGAATACTCCACGGAGCTACCAAAGTAGACGAAATTCACCAAACTTGCACTTTAATTACTTTCTGGGGGCCAACAACAAACGTCATCACAGTCAGCACACCTCTACACATTTATTTTCTAATTAAAAAATTATTTACTTTGGAGTAAAACCAAAGAAACATGAGCTATTAATAAATTAATCTATTTGTTGATAAGTATGAGGTGACATTTAATCAGCACGCTTCATTACTCAATCACCCAAGTTCTTCCGCACCCGGGTTATTTGCCACAACTCTAGACGTCGTCTCACTTCCTCCACGACTCTCTAAGCAAGCGAAAGCACGAGACGGAAGGAAAGACGAAGTGCTCTGGCACGCAGGCCGGATTAAATTGGTAACGCAGCGAGTGGTAACGTTTTTATTTGCCCGATTAAACACACCACCGAGTTTCTAATTATCCCGCTTCATCTGAAAGGAGCAATGAGACTATTCCATCCACTATCACGTCCAGCGGCTGGAGCACAGAAATAATGGATAGCACTTACTTTACGAGGAGATGCATAATAAGATTCAACCATCCCTTGCCTATAAACACAGAGACAATAGCACAGAAATTGATCATTTCTGCCATTACACGTCACAGAATGGAAAGTAGTTAGGAGTACATGAATCTGATATTAACTTCACCTTGAGCTGACACTGCACCGCCATCTACATATTAAGAGCTGGCTTATATTTAAGGATATAATTCTTATATTTTACATATCCGGTTGTAATTTTTTTACTGGCAATAATTACTTTGTGAATTTGGAACAAGGTCTTTTCCATTTTTACACACTACATTAAGCAGACTCAGGTTGAATATGAAAGTTGGGTTATTAAGACTTCATCATGATAAACTATGGTGTGATGTGAATGTGAATTAGTGTTGTATTATAAATCCTGATAATAATTTTGTCCTTTTGCTGTTAAAAGGATTGCATGCCTCATCTGCAAGCTTTTTATTTAGCTGGGTTTTCACCAAATTGTTGCTCAGTCACAAAGGTTAATCTGTTTTTTCAGCACAAACTAAGGAATAGGCCATGACTTGAACACTTTCATCTGGTTGAAAACAAGAATAGGGTTGGGTGGCTAGGCTAAGAGCTTGAACGCAGCTTTTTGGAATTGCTGGTGGTTTGTGAGAATTACAAATGACAGAAGAGGATCTCAAGAAAAATAAATCAGAAACAAAATATGGGAGTCGGGATAATAAGGTTTAGAAAGACATGAGCAGAGTTCTGCTAGAAAAACCAAGACCAAACAAACAATGTATTGATTTAACGCTGAATTATAGGGTAATTACTGGGTAAAAATGGCCAAGAAGGCACTTCCTACCTGTTAAGCAGAACAATCTGATTACATGCAATGCGCTGCCAAGTGGAAATTTTCCCTGAGCATTTTCAAATAGCTGCATCAATCCTGTTTTAGAAAACTGCTTAAGTGTCTCCAAACATCATTTGTCTTCCTGCCTTTCCCTCTCTCGAGCTCAAATCTCTCTCTTTAAACGTCTCGGCTGGACAGGCCAGTCCCCCCGAGGGTGATAGGGTTATTGACCTATTCTCTCCGAAGCTGACATTCATGGGCATGATGCTGAGGAAACTAATCTTGACTGAGTCTCAGGCAAACTGTGAAGCAACAGTTCAAGCCTAGTTTAGTTTTAGCCTTTGAACTTTTGTTCAAGAAAGGAGGGAAGGAAGGCAGGAAGGAAGGAAGAAAGGAAGGAAGAAAATGATTCTGTGTCTGAGTGAAAAGAATGAAAGAATGTAATTAAATAAAAAGAATGAAAAAAGAAGAGAAGTAAGAAAGAGAAGGGAAGGATAAAGTATTCTCTGTTCAAGTTCAAATAAATAAATAAATACAGATATTCTGTGTGTGTTCAAGTGAACAGGAAGCAACAAAAAAAGAAAGAAAGACAGAAAGAAAGACAGAAAGAAAGAAAGAAAGAAAGAAAGAAAGAAAGAAAGAAAAGAAAGAAAAGAAAGAAAGAAAGAAAGAAAGAAAGAAGTGAAGGAAGGGAACAGAATGAAGGGAATAATAAATGAAAAGTTTCAAGGAAGCAAATAAATAAGGATGGATGGATGGATGGATGGATGGATGGATGGATGGCTGGATGGATGGCTGGATGGAAAAGGAGGAAGGAAATTTGTCATTGTTCAAGTGAAAAGAAGACTGAAAAGGGAAAAAGCTGTATGGTTTGTTGGAGTGTGTGATTATCTGGTACAGTTCTACTAAAGCTTCTGATCAATGGTACAGTATTTGGCTCAGATAGGAAGAGTCTTTGCCTATCATTTCCAACATCCAACACTAATTAAAGACAGTTTTAAACAGCAGAGGAGCCACTTCAAAGCTCCATGTTACACGCCGCAACCCTAAGCAGCCAAACACATTTGATCTCATGGCTGATGCACAAGAGAAGCAGCAATGCTCAGTGACAGTTTGGTTTAATTATCAAAGTGTGACCTCCCCTTAGACTTCAAATGCCTGCAGGCAGTATACACAATGCCATGATCAAACTCCTGACTGTGATTTCCAGCTGTTCCCCGATGTCTCAACACCATTTAAACACTTTCCTATTAATGTCCCTGGAGCTCAAGCAAATCCATTGCACATGTTCAAACACTTCTGACAGACAATGTAAATAATTCAAGCAGCTTTGCAGTACATTTCCCCGCCCGTCCTGGAAGAAACTTTCTATACCAATCTCAGCTTTCTATAGGTAAGCTCATCTTATCATATATGAGAGGAACTTCAGCGCATGTGAAAGGTGCTCTCCTCTACTCTCTGCTCTTATCTGTGGATGGGACTCTATTCAGCGAGGCAGGAGATCTGCTCACTCAACGCTCTGTTTATCCCATTGCTTTGCTCAGGTCATGCCAAAAGCAACCTTGTAAAATAAGAAAAAAGTGCTTACAGGAAACAAACCACACTTTTAAATCACTTTGGTTCATTCTTGCTTGTTCTCAGCCAGTGGCGTGCACAGGCCTCCGGGGGGGCAGGGGGCGGAATGGCGTTAGGAGGGCACAATCGTGGTGGGGGTGTTATGTGATGTTGTTCCCCCTCGGCGATTCATGATTTTAGCACGGTTCTTTTTCATGTTGTATTTTCTATTTTGCAAGGTGTTTGAGCAATACAACCAATTTCAGCCAACCAATTTCCCAAACATAAAGACAAAGCATTTCAAGGTAACAAAATATAAAACACATATGTCAGATATTTAGGCCAAAGTGGGTGAAGATAAAAATCTTTGTCATTATTTTATGAATGAATGAGGCATTTATATAGCGCTTTATCGTGTATTGTTGTGCACTTTATAATCATGTGGGGGGGAGGGGGGTCTTTCCTCAACCACCACCAGTGTGCAGCATCCTCTTGGATGATGCGCATCTGCCACAGGACAATGGCGCCAGTGCGCTCACCACACACCAGCTACAGGTGGAGAGGAGAGAGAGTCATAGAGCCAATCAAGTGGATGGGGGTTATTAGGAGGCCATGATTGATAAGGGCCAGTGGTGGGAATTTGGCCAGGACACCGGGGTTACACCCCTACTCTTTACGAGAAGTGCCATGGGATTTTTAATGACCACAGAAAGCCAGGACCTCAGTTTAATGTCTCATCCGAAAGATGGTGCTTTTTGACAGTACAGTGTCCCCGTCACTGTACTGGGGTGTTAGGACCCACACAGACCACAGGGTGAGCACCCCCTGCTGGCCTCACTAACACCTCTTCCAACAGCAACATAGTTTTCCCATGAAGTCTCCAATTCAGGTTTTGACCAGGCTCAACCCTGCTTAGCTTCAGTGGGTGACCGGTCTTGGGCTGCAGGGTGATATGGCTGTTGCTTTATTATTTAAAAAATGAGAACAAAGATACACATTACAAATACACATAATATACAAATAACATAAACAGTGCTTTATTTTCAGATCGGCTATAGGTGTATTTAGCAGGAGAATTCAAGAAACTGAATAAACAAATATAAAAATAAAACACTATATAGATTGATTCTTATGAAAGTAATCGTATAAAGTTTTTTTAATTTTTAAAAATGTTACATTTTAGATTTTTCTCTTTGTGTTTGGTATTTTATTACAATTAAATTAATAATTCACCCAAGAAATAAATAGTGTTTTATTTCCATACCTTAATTTACTCAAAAGTTGTTTTAAACCTGAGTTTCCTTCTTCTGCTAAACATAAACGCTATTGAAGAATGTAGAAAACCAAACAGTTGCTGGTCCACAATGTTCCCTATACTGTCAAAGTCAATGTGAACCAGCAACTGTTTGGTTACCCACATTCTTCAAAATATCTTCTTACCGATGTGAATGTATGTGGCGCTGTACAGTATATTGATACAGCAGTGCCAGAACAGCAGCCGGTAGCAAGATACAACGATATTTCTTCAAAAAACTGATCGTGGAGACATCTTTATCAGGGCTGCTGCTGGCAAAATGGGTGCCTAAGCAGGATTGTATTGTTGTGTAATAATATCATGGAAGTAAAAAAATAAAACACCTAATATAGGGGTCAAAATAGAACTTTGATAAAATATAAAATCTATATAATCTATAGCAAAAATATGTCCCCCCAAAAATTAAGTGTATATTTGAATGAAATGTTTGGTCAATATATCATATTAAACAAGGATATGATCGTCCTGTGTAACAGCAGAAACGGGCATAGTTGTCCATCAATTACGATCATCTGCGTTCAGCCGCAAACATGAGTGAGCGCGCTGCGGGCGAGGTCGCGGGAATGGCGCGTCATGTTTTAATTTTTTATTTGGTTTCGTTTTTTTGAGCAACTGGGATGTTGCCCCCCGGCGACTTGGTGCCCTCCGCAAACAGCATACTCTGCATATTAGTATCGTTCATATCGATTATGTTAATGCACAATCTGAGCTGCATGGACTTAAGAGGGAAACCTCTTGATCATGTTCTCAAGAAGGATTTGAGAATTATCGAAATAAAGAGCTGATGGAAACAAGTCTGTTTGACTGTCTTGTTTAAAGTTCACGTGATCAGTGTCACAAATTTGCTCATATTTTATTATTTTATTTAAAAATTATAATTCTACATTACTTTAATATTTGTATAATTGTTTTTTAAAACTGATTTTATTAGATTTTTTTACAACAACAAAAAAAAAACACACAGAAGCACTTGTACATTTTGTTTCAACAGTTTCCTAACATGATGAATCAGATGTAGATTTTGGGCAGGACAATTTGACTCAAAACATATATTCTTGGGAATATCACCAGTGACTTTCCATGGTCCCTGTTCATGTCAAAGAGTCAGGAGACTTTGTCAGAGACTTTGATTCACCGGAGCACTCTTGGTAATCAGTAGAAGTGAATACACTGCCATCTAGTGAAAGATAGGAGAACAATCAAAATGTATATTCATTTTTGACAGGTATAATGGAAAAAAATATACAGCTGGCCTTTGTGTGTTTTGCAAGCAGAAAGTGTATAGAAAAACTAAACGTATATACAAAATAACATACCATAGTTAGAAATACATAGCTGAAAATTGTATATGTCTAAAAAATACTATTCTGAAAGCAAAATGGTGCAGGATTAAACAGCATGCATTTGTAATGGGAACAAGCATAAATGCATTTGCATGAAAATGGTTTTTAAATTTCATGTAAAATTTAGGGCATCTGGACTCCATTTGTTGCAGATGACTGGATATTTGCTTTGGCAGAGCAAATAATAGATTCTCATGAATAAGCCTAATTGCTGCACACAAAGTAGACTTCATAACGAGCCATGCAAAATGAGAACTAGTCAATTGTCCATACGTCAGTATATATAAGAAGATCCATATGCAGTGAAACAAATGTACAGAAAACTGTGTGATGGAGTCTGCATGCACTGAGAAGCGAATTATGGACCAAATGGATTGTTATAGCGGCAGGACACAGCAGGAGTAAAAGAAACCTGTGCAGGTTTTAGCATGATTGACCTTAGCATTTTTGCTTGAAACAGGTGGTGACTTGAGTGGCGGAGGTCAGACTTGCTTATTCAACGGTGTCATTCCCCTGGAGCTGAACAGGTCATGAACAGAGGGCATTTTATAATGCCCCTCTGTGGCCTCAGTACTGCCCTGTAGTTTGGCATGCATATGCGTCCCAAAAAAAGACAGAGATTGATGAGGTAAGAGTAGGTGAATAAAGACAATAATTTGATTATAACTGGTTTGAACAGCCAATATTTCCATAGCTGGCATCAAAACTACATACCGCACATTTCTGTGTCATCCCAGTAACCTTTGTGACATTGTTGCATTAACTCTCATCAATTAAAAAAAAAAAATCATCTTAGAACGTACGATTTAATGGGCAGAATAATATTAATAATAATGCAAAAATATGTAAAATATACACCTTTGAGTTAGTAGGATTTTGAAGTAAATTATTATGTTTATTCAGCAAGGCTGCAATAAATTGATCAAAAGTGTCAGTAAATACTTTCACAAAATACTTTTACTGTTACAAAAATTATATTTAAAAAAAATGTGTTCTTTTGAACTTTCATCAACGAATCCTGAATAAAAATTGTATCACAGTTTGCACAAAATATGAAGCTGCAAAACTTGTTTTAAAAATGTTTAATCATAGGAAATGTTTCTTGAGCAGAAAATCAGCATATTAAAATAATTTATAAAGAATCATGTGACACTGAAGACTGGAGTATTAGCTGCTGAAAGTTCAGTTTTGCATTACAGGAATGAATTACATTTTAAAACATACTACAATAGCAAACAGGTATTTTACTGCTTGTCAAAATATTTCAAAATATACCCTTTTTATTCTTTATCACATAAATGCAGCCTTAGTGAGCATATCATTTTCTTCTATTTTTTTTTTTACTTTCGAATATTTCAAATATAAATATATTACAAATTAAAAATATTTAATGTTTTTATTCCATGTCATACAGTATAAATATTAATTCAAATAAACTGATTTCAGATTGGGTATTGATGATCAGTTCAAGATATATTGATGGGGTGTGTGATGATTACATAAAAGGAATAAAACAAAAGAAAACTGTGAAACACTGTTAACTGCAGTAAATTATATAAATTAAAGTAGTGGGTAAAAACGCATTACCATAGCATTCCACCATTCTCCAGGGAGAGAGTGAAAATCACTGAAGTGTGCAGCACATAGACTTTCTTGCTGGCAGTAAATGACTATTGCATGTACTCTCATTTTTTCCATTCACTAAAAGACTCCTTGTTTATCTTCTCCTCAATTCACATTCTCCAAGTCATCAGGACACAATCAACACTCCAGACAGGGAGGAGTCAGTATTATACTAGACCAGCCTAAATCTAATAAGACCCCCACGAAGACCCGCACTCTGAACCTTTGATCGATCAGATCCAGCATTAGCAGCTCATGTGGGAGTCTGAAAATGAAATAAAGGGTCATCAATTATGTCTTTGACAAATCGGTGTCAAACTGATGCTATTATCGCCATATTGTACAAATGTATGACTAGTTTAACTGTGAAAGAATGTAACTATATAGTTCTGTAATGCTGGGATTCTCTGTGAGAGCAAGAGGTTGATTATAGGTGAAGTGAGGTTCCTAATTTTATTCTGGAGTTTTTTAATTTATAATTTTATTCAACTAAATAAAGATGCACTTAGATAATCAAAATTTTGCTCTCACTGAGACTCCAGCATTGTAGGTTCACAGACAGGTGAACCTTGGCAATATTCTACAGAGAACTTAAGAAATACTTCACTAACCAATGTCATGTTACTTAGATTTAATGGGCAGGAAACAGACGCGACCCATTAAACGTGTTGTGCCATTCTGCATTCATTTAGATTTTGTCTTTGGGGAGACTTTAAATTATGCTTAAATTAAATGTACCATGTCAAATTGAAGACTCATTAGGATACTTAAAGAAGTCTTAAAGGTTCATGGACTACATGCTGATACTGGGGTTTATTTAACTTAAAAATACTGCAAGATAAATATGGAGTCTATATTAATAACTAAAGTAAATATTTATATATATATATATATATATATATATATATATATATATATATACTGACCGGCCACTTTATTAGGTACACCTGTTCAATTGCTTGGTAACACAAATTGCTAATCAGCCAATCACATGGCAGCCACTCAATGCATTTATGCATCTAGATGTGGTGAAGACAACTTGCTGAAGTTCAAACCGAGCATCAGAA
Source organism: Gymnocypris eckloni scoliostomus (assembly GCA_027564155.1). Classification (NCBI taxonomy): domain Eukaryota; kingdom Metazoa; phylum Chordata; class Actinopteri; order Cypriniformes; family Cyprinidae; genus Gymnocypris; species Gymnocypris eckloni. The sequence continues at coordinate 12,292,445 of CM050421.1, forward strand.
TGGGGAAGAAAGAGGATTTAAGTGACTTTTAACGTGGAATGGTTATTGGTGCCAGACGCGATGGTCTGAGTATTTCAAAAACTACTCCAGGATCTACTGGGATTTTCACGCACAACCATCTCTAGGGTTTACAGAGAATGGTCAGAATTGGCGTAAAGAGCATGAAAGCATGGATCCATCCTGCCTTGTCTCAACGGTTCAGGCTGGTGGTGGTGGTGTAATGAGTGGGTGACATTTTATTGGCACACTTTGGCCTCTTAGTACCAATTGAGCATTGTTTAAATGCCACAGCCTACCTGAGTATTGTTGCTGAGCATGTCCAGCCCTTTATGACTACAGTGTACCCATCTTCTGATGGCTACTTCCAGCAGGATAATGCACCATGTCACAAAGCCCAAATCATCTCAGTCTGGTTTCTTGAATATGACAATGAGTTCAGTTTACTCAAATGGCCTCCACAGTCACCAGATCTCAATCCAAGAGAGCACCTTTGGGATGTGGTGGAGGAGAGATTTGCATCATGGATATACAGCCTACAAATCTGCAGCAACTGCGTGATGCTATAATGTCAATATTGACCAAAATCTCAGAGGAATGTTTCCAACACCTTGTTGAATCTATGCCACGAAGAATTAAGGCAGTTCTGAAGGCAGAAGGGGGTCCAACCCGGTACTAGCAAGGTGTACCTAATAAAGTGACCAGTGAGTGTATAAAAATATAAATATTTGTGGTCATAAATCCAATCTAAAATATGAACTGAATTGTTATATTAAATATGCATGGAAACTATGCATGGAAAATACCATAACCAACATTTTATACTAATGATAATATTAATGCAAAATAATATATTTGAAATATATTATTAAATATATTACATATAAAAATTGTTTCTATTTGGTATTTTGTGTAAAACAAGTAAATAAGTGAAGTATTTTCTTTGTTCTATGTAACTTATTGCACATAGGTTGCATGTGCTTATCATTGCATAATTGCATGATTGGAAATAATATATAATATTTGTAACAAACGAGAATAGTTCAGTTATTTGGGTAAAATCACGGCCAATTTCTAAACTAATTTGTTGTATGACTTGGAATACTAATATGAACTATCCATAAAATGTCTTAATGTGAGGCGACGTGTTTCATGAATTAGCCAACTGTCTACATCACACTTGGCTAAAGAACACAATGTTCCCAACAAGATTTGGAGAGAAGAAAAACGAACTAATTTCTGTTCAGCATCTGTGGCTAATCCCACAAGATGGCTAAACATGACAAGAGCAAGTCATGTCGCTGAAGTTGTATGATTAATTCCGACCCTGCCATGTCCCCTCTGCTCTAGAGCATGACCTGAAAAAGCAACGCGCTAATGCAATATGCATCTCTTGTGTCCGAAATCATGTGACTATCTTAGTCTAATAAGCCTGACTCAATTACTCACAAGCACAAAGAAAGAAAATTATGCACTTACCTGATCCTAATCACTTGTAATTCGCCTTTTAATACACAGCAGAGGCATTGAGTCTTAAAATCAACAGCTCATGGACATTGATTCGTCTTAATTATTGAGACAATCAGGGCAAAAGCTAATGGAGAAAAGTCTGTCTGACAGGGTAATTTCTGGCTCATTGAATTACTTTAGCTAGGTGTTATAAATAAGGGTCTGGATCATAAAATAAATGGGAGGGGATAAAAATTCAATTGAAGAGATATTTCTCCCCCTGCAATTAAATAATGTCAGTTTCGCAAATTAGGATCCATTTGTATTCTCTTCGAAGAAGAGTCAACAGGCAGCAAAGAGAGACACCATCATCAAAAGCAGCTGTGCTACAACAGTACCAAGCAGAGGGAGTGGGAACACACAAACACACACACACACACACACACACACACACACACACACATATATATATATATATATATATATATATACATACATACATTTCATATATATATATGCTATATGTTATGCTGTCAGTTAAGGCATGAAGTTACCAAAAAGACGATTAAAGATGCCTTAAATCTGTGTACATGCGTGCAATATGTTATATATGCGTCACATTTAAGATGCGCAAAGTTCTTTAATTTAAGTTCAAGTCTAATCTGACTCCATTGTAGTATTTTATCTGACTCCATTATATTATGACCGCCGTGGTCTAACGGATTAGACATGGCCTAATGGATAGCGCGTTGGACTTGTAACCTGAGGTTGTAGGCTCGAATCTCGGCTCCGGCAGGACCTCTCCACGACTGAGGTGAGACCCTTGAGCAAGGCACCGAACCCCCAACTGCTCCCCGGGCACTGCAGCATTGGCTGCCCACTGCTCCAAGTGTGTGTGCACTTGGATGGGTTAAATGCAGAGAACACATTTCACTGCTGGTTATACTCTGTATAACTATGTTTGTGACAAGAAAAAAAAAAAAAAAAACTTTTAGTTTACTTTTGTAAAAGTGAGACCATTGAACCAGACGCCCTGAGACAATTCAAATGATACCAAACATGACTGTAAATATCAATTGCATTCATGTAGAACATTCAACTATTGACCGTTCTGAGTGAGCTGAGTGAAGGGAAGGATGGGTGAGGGGAAGGAAGGGGGTGAAAAGGTACTGATGCATATGTGAGAGAGGCATTTTCCCACATTTTCTCTCAGTGGGATGTGGAGACAGAAGTCTGTATGTTAATAAACTGTGTGTGTGTGTGTGTGTGTGTGTGTGTGTGTGTGTGTGTGTGTGTGTGTGTGTGTGTGTGTGTGTGTGTGTGTGTGTGTGTGTGTGTGTTATCCATCTTAGAAGTTCAGTAATTCTTACACTTCCTTAACATAAATAACCTAAATATTTATTGAACTTTTTGTGAAAGTGATTTTTGCCGATCAACTAAAAATCAGTGCATACTAGGTCATCTGTGTCTCAGGTGCAGTAAATGTGTTAATAATGTTTCTACTTCAAATCATAATTTAAATGTATAACTGAATCTGCTAATTTAGCAGTTCTGCTTTTTAATTATCTAAAAAGTTATCTGCTTTTTAATAATAAAAAAATTATTTACACAAAAAGTAATAGAATGTAACTTGATTCTCCTAAGCATATTCTCAGAAGAAATGTTCAATGATTATCAAATAAAATAAAAAATGCTTGATATGCTGCTCTTGAGTTGTTATTAGAGAATAAAGCACAGTGAAAATATTGGCTAAAGCCTCAGTCTGCATCTGCACTATTGCATCCTTTTCTGCATTACTCTTCATCACACTTTTTATATTGAACTGAATATCTGACATCTCAATAGCTTATGATAAGGTTTATGTGAAGCTTTTGTATATGCCCTCAGGGACAGTGTTGTTTGGCATCTTGGAGAGGGGGTGGAGGCTTTATTGCTTGTTTATGCACATTTCCCAATGACATCGACTTTAATTAAGATAATTATCTTGCCTGCTTCTCATATCCTCACTGAAGAGTCTCATGCAAATGAGAACTGCCCTATGTCATCCTCTGTGATCAATCACCACTGTGCTGGGTGAATTTGGTGATTGCTATGATAAATACAAGTAATAAACAATAGACAGAATGAAAACAAAAGGTTGTGAAAATGAGAGCCATGATGGAACAAACAAGATCCACCTACACTTCACTTAATTTTCTTTGAACCCATTATAGTAAACAGCAGGTTAATTAACGCAACAACTATCAGTTTAACATCAGGAATTGAGTTCATTCATTGGCTGTAATACAGCTCTGTTGGAACATCTTCTCACTCTCATTGCCAAATTCAAAATAGCATTAAATCCTGGAGACAAACTGGAGCTGCCATTTACCCAGACTAAAACATATTCCAGGGTTACTCCTCTATTTTATATAGTAGACTGATGTGTTTGCCCTGCGCCAGTGTGATTAACTTTGGGAGGCCCGTATACTGGTTGGCCCTGTCTCGGAACATCTCTGTATTCCCTTACGTGTTTCCTGATCATTTTTCAATGGGCTCTTTGACAGCCTGCCAGTTCTAATGTCTGGTGTAATGCACCTTGTCAACTCCAATAACCTCATTTATCTATTACAGATTTCCCTTAGAACTTTTATTTTCGAAGTAATTAAAAATTACCCTTGATTTTAGAGCAACGGGTGTGACGTCAGAGAATGAAAACGGCACCGAGATTCGAAAATATGCAGATGAGTACACAAAGGAATGCAGAGAGAGAGAGAGAGAGAGAGAGAGAGAGAGATGAGATAGATAGATAGATAGATAGATAGATAGATAGATAGATAGATAGATAATGATAGATAACGACAGACAGACAGACAGACAGATAGATATACAATGAAATGACGATCGACAGACAGACAGACAGACAGACAGATAGACAGACAGACAGATATACAATGAAATGACGATCAACAGACAGACAGACAGACAGAGAGACAGACAGAGAGACAGTTTGATATAGATAGATAGATAATGAAATAACAACCTACAGAGAGAGAGAGAGAAAGATGGATAGATAGATCAAATCAGTAATAAAACATAATTATGTAACTGCAAATGTCAGCTTCAATATGAGCAAAACTGATTTAAGTGATAATTATTGCTTTTTAAAACATAATCTTCCACACTGCACTGTCAGACATAAACGGGTAATGCACTGAATTTGACACAGAAGGTATTTCTCTGAAAGAAGGCTGTCTTTAGTCTGTCTCCTGCTCTTCCATAGAGTCGACAAGCAGAAAACCCAGCTGCAGCATAAACGTGATGTCCTCTATTCAGTTTTCCAAAGTGAGGGGAGAAAAGTATGGCCAGCTCCTGGAGCTCTTGCTTTTGAGCTAAATGCAAAGGAGCATAATACTGTCTCGGTCTTGTGTTGTGGGAAGGACGCAGGAGACAGCAGGTGAGTAAATGTTCTTTGTTTGAATAAACCAACTCAGAAGACAGTATACACCACATACAATGACGAGTTAACGGACAAAGACTCAGGGAGAACTCAGGACTTATAAACACATGGAATGTAATCAGGGACAACAGAAACAGGTGAGGAGTAATCAAGGAATAATCTAACTAACTTAACAAGAACGGGAAACGAACCAAATAAGGAAACTTAGGGAAAAACAAAGAACAATGAGTCCAGAACCATGATAAATACACCAGGACAAGCTTAATTAGAAATATTAGGTAGGGGCCACAAAGAGCCCGCCGGGACCATGGGGTCATCCAGCAGCGCTGAGCAACACAACCCCATAATTAATTAAAAGGTAGAAAGTGATGACTGCACATGTTTCTTTGGTGCAGGTTGGAGGCAAAGGCACAACAAATCACAATTTTGAAAGAGATGGCCTCAGAAAATTGATTACAGAGGATAAATGAATGAGACATTTTTAGACTTGCATACAAGGAATGCATCAATATTAAAATTGTGGCCTTAAAATAAATAAACAAATTGTCTATAATAAAAAAATAGCTAATCAATTTATATATTTTTTAAATAATAATAATAATACACTAAAATTAACCATTTTAAATAATACAAGTGAATTTAGGCATTATGGTATTACAATGTATAGTAAGAAACATTAATATTCCTTTTGATATTTTTTTCAATAATATATTTAACAATTTCATTATATAATTAGTGTTTCTAAAGATTAACTTTAAGTCGGTGTTAGATAATAAAAATAGAACAAATAAATATACAATTAAACATACACATTTTCAATATTGACTGACAGCAATAAAATGATGAATTGCTAAATATTACTACATTTGATAAATGTACAAATTTTTAGCACCACTGCTAATTTATAAGATTAGGTCAAATAATAATAATTCACAATAAAAACATTAAATAATAATAAATATTATAAATAATTAAGAATTATTTCATTGATTAAATTTAATGGCTAAATATTATATGATATGAATTTTACATTTTAATCATATTTGCTAAGATTAAGTAATAATAATGTATTAAATATATTAAATATTAATAGATATAATAAATACATTACTATAAATTACTTGGCTGTAAAATAACCAATAAAGTACTGATCCATTGAGCATCTCTATAGTTTACTCTAAAAGGATATAAGTGGTTTATTGGCTATAGACCAAATGCTAGACTGCAGGTGAACAACAGAAAGCTACATAATCACCTTTGAAACGAATTGGTCGGTGCTCTGGTTTGTTGATTGTTGCCATGCCAATTGTGTTATGATAATTATGCTATGCACATTACAGTAACCGTTTATGTCAGTTTGTCCTATTACTAGTTTAAAACCCACATCAATTTAAGTCAATCTAACCATTCAACATCTCCTAAATCCTTTCACTGGTGTGTAATGTCTAGATAACCTGTGAGCTATGACTTCAAACAAAGCTATAATATGACTGCAAAGACCTTGATTATGAGTCATACGGGCTAACCAAGTCTTGGTTTAACTTTCCTAACTTTTTTGACTGTTCTGTCTTGTAGGTTTCAGATTTAAAAGTTCACTTTGAAGTTTCTTCTCTTCCTCCACCATCGACTTTTAACCAATGCTGGGGTGTCCAGTGCCATGGAATGGAAGCACAGAGAGGTTGACCAAACATCCAGCCAAGCCGTCAGCGCTTCACACAGCTACTGATCTGCTCTCCACGGAAAAACAGTACTGAAAGATTGAGTTGGACAGGGTTCACAGTGGAAGCTTGGGCAAAGAACATAAGCTATCACAAGGCATTCTCGTGCTGCCTGCACGTGCTGATGAACGCTCTCAGGAGATGGAGAACGCCTCAAGAAAGATGACATTGCTATTCATCATATAACCTAAAATACTCTCTCAGATCTTTCCAGTGAGAAGTTATTAACATATTGAGTTATTAAAATACATTGTTGTCACAGATGAGGCCCTATCGACAGGAGAAAGAAAATACGTTTGGGATAAGATTGGAGTGTCTCATGTGCTTTTGACCTTTCCTCTTTAAATCTCTTCTGGAGACCCCGTCCAATCTCTCACACTCAATACGTTCAATATAAAACTGTCATGCATATGGCTGCCATCTCAAGGTCAGTCTAAAATCACACTTTCAGGGAAAAACAAAAACAAACTAAATATATATTAGAATGTGGAATTAACCTGGAAAGGCTGACATGGTAAAGGCATAGGGGAAAGATGTTACTCTTGCTTTTTTAACAGTAGGTGTTGTTTTCTTCAGGTTACCAAGTCCATAATGAAAATCCTCTCCATTCCCTGTTATCTTCTCAAATCAAAATCCAACAGCATACAGTATTTCTTAAGAACTGTTTTAAACTATTTTCACTTGTAAACAGTACTTTATCTGCTGATCTTTACACTAAATGCAAATAGCAATTGATTGTATTAACACTAAGTGAAAATAGCAGGATTTTTTTGTGATGTGCTATTTACACTAAGTGCAAATAGCTATAGATTATATTTACACTATGTTAAAATAGCAGGATTGTCTGTTATTCATACTACTTATTGCAAATAGCAGCAATTATCTGCACCTCGGTATTGTAAAACATTATAAAACAGTATGCAATAATAACTTATTGAGTGTAAATTTTTTTTTAATTCAAATTATTAAATGGATAGCACCTTATATTGAGACAATAAAACCCTCCCTACACCTACCCTAACCCTAACCCTACCCGATACTTTATTTTTAACATTTTTGATAATTTCCTTCATTTTTATTGAAAATAAATGCTTTTCTGATGTGACTTGAAAAAGGGAGAAAAAAAGTTAGCAAAAAAGCGGATTCGAACCCGGGTTGATCTCGTCAAAATGAGTACAACAAACTTTTTACCATCTGAGCCACTGGAGATGACAACTGTTTTAATGTTGACCAGCCCAATCACACGTTGGTGGGCGGAGAAGTGTAAATAACTTCTGCCAACAAGGAGGGCTATTTACACTTGGTGTAAATAGACACTCTGTTTTTTAATCCATTGCTGATCGTATGACCCATATAAAGGACTTCCTGGAAAATGTGTGTGAAGTCATGCAGCGAATGGCACAGAATGTGAAAGTGACTGAAGAAATGAGGTAGGAAGATCGAGCATGTCCTGTCCCAGTACTTGTTCCTTGGGTAATTGTGTGAAGTATTTGACATGCTGCATTTCTCTCTCAAATGACTTTTATGCCTGACTGGGTTCCCTCTCCCCCGGTGTCTTTTTGTGTAAAGTGAACAATGAGCTGGATCTAGTCCTCTGCTCCGCTCAATCACAAGTCCCCAGAATTCATCAATAGGAACGGATATTATCATCAGCTGGAATAAAGAACATTATTATGACAGCTCTAAATATGACAACAGCAATCGAAGCATGGCGAACATCTGAGGAGGTATGAAAGATATGGTCTCATCGCATGTACAACACGCGTCTTATGGATTTCATTATTAAGGAGCTGGCCCGGGTAGCTATACTATTATGCACTAAATTGGCTCAAATAGGCTCGTTCTGGCTCTAAGTCCTCTGGATAACGAGAAAAGGGTCTTCTTAAAATTCAAGGCGACAAGGAAACAAACAAAACCTTGACATTTACATAAATCCCGACTGTTTGAATCATGCTCGGGTTGACAGTAGCACATCTGTGGTGAAGAAAAAGTCAGCCTAATGGCTTCACTAAAAGCTACATTAATACAATTACGCAGCAGAAGACTGTTAACAGCATCTTACTGCATTTACAAAAAAAGCTGTCTAAACCTTTAATGTACTTTTATGTACTTTAACCATTAATGAGGCTTTTTAAGAGTATTTTGGCTTAATATGCTCAGTTTAGCACTTAGACGCAATTATCTGGGCTTTTTTGTGTCTAACATCTTAGTGTGGATTTTATAATGCGGACCTGATAAGCAATTTTCTGTGAATAACCCCCACCCCAAAAAAAAAAAGATTTGCCACAGAATCTATTGAATAAAACAAAGAACAGCAAAGACTTACAAGAAAGAAAGGATAAAAAAACAGGGTTCACTAGCTGTTTGTCTTGGATGGATGGAAAGGTTTCTCCTGCACAAATCACATGAGAAAGATGAAAAAAGCCCTAGTCATTTAACTGCAGAATGGAAACAATCAATAAGTTAATTTTTACTGAATTAAGTAACAGCAGGGTAGAGAACAGCTTCTCATTTTCTTAAGTATTGATTGTAATTGGTTGATTCCAACAGGTCTGGAGCACACGCACTGCTGGGGGTTCATCACTGCACAGCAATATCAAAGATTTCTTCTTGAGTGAATTAAAACAAACATGATAATAGCATCAGCTTGCCTACTGGTTGAAGGCATAATGTAGTTTCAGATATAGTTTCTTCTTTGCTCAGAAACTGATGTTACAGAAATCATAATCTTGCTCCTCCACTTAACCTCAGCATGCTCCAGGGGGACTGTCTCTGCAATTAGCACACTCTAAATCAGTTTGAATGAAAGCCATTTTCTAAATAAAAAATAATTAAGCAAAACAACAGGGATGCTTGGAGCCATTGCAAATTCATCACTCTAATCTTTCTAATGAAATCACATTGAGTAAACATGTTTGATTTGGAGTTACATCGGTGCTATTAGCAGGGTTATGTTTTATTAATTTTGTTATAATTAAAATAAGGAATACCATTATTTCAGTGTACATGCCTTTTTAGATAAACCCTCATGAGGAAAACTTTTAACTTAGCCCCTTTTATCCCGCACCACCCACATTGACATTTTATTGGAATTCTCAGGTCATTTTAGAGATTCTAGCAAAGCCCTCTTCAGATAACTATCATGTGTATGAATGGGGCAAAACGCATTATATTATAGTTTCCCCTTCATGGGGAACGAGACACTGCGTCCCCTAGGGGTCGCTACGGGGAACGCCTCCAGCGTGACTCGTGTCTGAAGATACATATGTAAAAACACCATCTGTTGGCCGGCGACAGCCCATGACGTCACTACCGGTGCGACCATAATAAAAGGATCGCCGGGAGAATACATCATCAGCTTTTTCGTCTTCACTGACTGGTCTGTTTGAAGAAACGTGCATTCTGGTAGGAATACAGTTTTCCTTTATTTATCATGGCGAGCACTAGCAAGGCGTTTGAGATTGTGTGGATCCGTGTCCTCGTTATTTGACACCCGATGACACACACGATCGCTAAATGCCTTTTGTTTGGGCGAAGAGCACGCACGCGATGTCTTTGAGGGGCAATCTCGTGCACTGTGAGCTGTTCTCTGTGAGAAAGCTCCGTTCTCGTCTGTCCCTCTTTTTCGAGGAAAGAGGGCAGCCGCCTGCTTCCCGCGATTCGGTACCCACCGCTGCCGAGGCACGGAGGCGATTGAAATTGCGGGGTTCGCAGTTGGATATGGCCGATGAGTTAGAGAAGGACCGCCCCCGCAAGGCGTCGTCGGCCCGGCAGTGAGCTGCTGGATTGTGATGATGCGATCTTTCTGACATCATCAGATTCAGCGGTTAGTGCTCTGCTGGGTTATGCCCAGGAAGAGCAGGAGATGTTTGAGGGTGAGGAAGTTGAGACTGAACCCTCTCAATCCTCCTGCACTGCATATGAATGAGTTTTTGGAGGTTATGGATCATAAAAATAAATCTTTCTGGCCATAAATCCCCAGCTCGAGCGAGCCTTCCTTTCTTCATAAATCTCGATGTGGAGGTTGAGAAGGAGTGGAAAAAGCTATTTTTTCTCGTATTCATAGGTTTCAGCATACTAGTTATGCTGACATTGAGGTGCGTGAAAATGGCTATGAGGGGATGCCCCCTGTGCAAGAGATGATAGCCAGCTTATCTCGCTGTGGGCGAGACATCCTCTCTCAAGGCTCCCTCCTTGCCATCTAAGCCCCTGAATCTTGCTTAAATGGCAGGGCATATGCAGCAGCAGGTCAGATCGCCCGCTGCACACTATGGCGGTGCTTCAGGCGTACCAGACTGATCTGCTGAAAGACCTGGATAAGGCTTTCTATAAAGTCCAGGTATGAGCCCGAACAACCAGGGTCCTAGCCCATCTCGGTCTGGGGATCAGAGATGGGCTCAGAAGGCTAGTCTCGCGACTCATGCCCCTCCCCGCCTGCGGGTAGGGCTAAAGAGGCATGGGTCAGAGAGAGGCAAAACCTGAGGAGGTGTTCCGGATGGGCGTCCTATATGACACTTTCGTCCGGACCAGAGTAAGACATCTACTCCTTTCCTTAGGGGCATCTGCCCTCTTGATCCTCTCTAATTCCCCTGCAACCAATGGATGAGTACGATCCATTTCTAAAGGCTATCGGCTATCGCAGTGATTACATCACTGCCGATACTAGATCCAGGCTAGTAGCGCTCCTGTGGGTTGAGCTAGCATCGCTCCCCTCACCATAGAGGGTCACCTATGAGCATGCCGCTCCCTTCTGAGCGTCTAAGTCTCCACTCGGCAGAGCTCGTTGTTGGTCGAGCTAGCATTGCTCCCCTCAACTAGAGGGTCACCTATGAGCGTGCCGCTCCCTTCTGAGTGTTTGAGTTCTCCTCTTATTCTGAAGAATGTGTTCTCCGCTCCCCAGAGCTCTGCGATTGGTCGCTCTCCTGTTGGTCAAGCTAGCCTTGCTCCCCTCACCTTAGAGGGTCACCTATGAGCATGCCGCTCCCTTCTGAGCGTCTAAATTCCTTCTCATTCTGAGGAGTGAGTTCTCCAACCTCCAGAGCTCGTTGTTGGTAGAGCTAGCATTGCTCCCCTCACCTAGAGGGTTATTATGAGCATGCCACTCCCTTCGGAGCGTCTGATTTCCCTCTCATTTCTGAGGAATGAGTTCTCCGCTCCCCAGAGCTCTGTGATAGATGGCTCTCCTTGATTGGTCGAGCTAGCCTTGCTCCCCTCACCTAGAGGGTTATTATGAGCATGCCGCTCCCTTCAGAGCATCTAAGCTTCCTCTCATCTGAGGAAGGAGTCCTCCGCTCTCCAGAGCTCACTGTCGGTAAGAGCTAGCGTTGCTCCCCTCTCCTAGAGGGTCATTTATGAGCATGCTGCTCCCTTCTGAGCGTCTGAGTTCCCTCTCATTCTGAGTGTCTGAGTTTATCCGCTCCCCAGAGCTCTGTGATCGGTCGCTCTCCTTGTTGGTCGAGCTAGCATTGCTCCCCTCACCTAGAGGGTAATTTATGAGCATGCCGCTCCCTTCTGGGCGTTTGAGTTCCCTCACTCTGAGGAATGGTTTCTCCGCCTCCAGAGCTCCTCATGGGTAGAGTTAGCACTGCTCCCCTCACCACAGAGGGTCACCTATGAGCACGCCCGCTCCCTTATGGGCGTCTGAGTTCCCTCTCATTCTGGGGAATGAGTGTTCTCCTCCAGAGCTTGCTGTCGGTAGAGCTAGCTTTGCTCCCCTCACCTAGAGGGTCATATATGAGCATACCGCTCCCGTCTGAGCGTCTGAGTTTCCTCTCATTCTGAGGAATGAGTTCTCCGCCCTCCAGAGCTCGTGCTGGTAGAGCTAGCTTTGCTCCCCTCATCTAGAGGGTCATCTATGAGCAGGCCGCTCCCTTCTGAGCGTCTGAGTTCCCCTCTCATTCTGACGAATGAGTTCTCCGCTCTCCAGAGCTCTGTGATAGGTCGCTCTCCGTGTTGGTCGAGCTAGCATAGCTCCCCTCACCATAGAGGGTCACTTATGAGCATGCCGCTCCCTTCTGGGCGTCTGAGTCCCCTCACTCTGAGGGATGAGTTCTCCGCTCTTAGAGCCTCATTGGTAAGAGCTAGCACGGCTCCCCTCACCAACGAGGGTCACCTATGAGCGTGCCGCTCCTTTCTGAGCGTCTGAGTTCCCTCTCATTCTGAGGGTTGATTTCTCCGCTCTCCAGAGCTCACTGTCGGTAGAGCTAGCATTGCTCCCCTCACCTAGAGGGTCGCTTATGAGCATGCCGCTCCCTTCTGAGCGTCTGAGTCCTCTCTCATTCTGTAGAATGAGTTTCTCCACTCCCCAGAGCTCTGTGATAGGTCTCTCTCTTTGTTGGTCGAGCTAGCATTGCTCCCCTCACCATAGAGGGTCATTTATGAGCATGCCGCTCCCTTCTGAGCGTCTGAGTTCCCCCTCAATCTGAAGGGTGAATAATTCTCCGCCCCGGAGCCATAGAACGTTACACATCTAGATAAGTGCACACGCTAAGATCTTTGGGCACTTCTGAAAAAATCCACTCAGTGGTAAGATCGCACATCAAGTGTTCTGCGTTCTTTTCTAAAAATCCATGTTATGGTAAGTGCGCATGCTAGACTTTGGGCACTTTTTTAAAATCCACTCAAGTGGTAAGTTCGCACATCAAGGTTCTGCGTTCTTTCAAAAAATCCTGTACGGTAGGGTTACGCGCACAGCTTCGTGCCCTCTTTTGAGTTGGTTAAAGCCCCGGTTTGTGCCTTGGGCCCCGCTCCTTTTTGTCCCATATATTTTGGGTTCCAAAAAAAAAAAAAAAAAGGGTGTCGCTACCAAAGGGTCTGTTGAGACAGTCCCTCAGAAAGCTTGTGCAGAGCAAGCGGTAGCTTCTGAGTGACCGGCCAGGACCTAGCTATTACCACTAGGTACTTGGCCATATCCCCTTAAAGGAATCATTCTGATTCCAGACCTTTGAGCTCTACCCTGGGTCCGTTAGTCCCGGCACCCAGCAGGTAAGGATTTAGGGTATGCAGCTCAGGCTTTCTGGCCATAGGGGATAATGTCACTGACAGCCATCGATCGTCCCGGGGGCAACTCCCTTAGCCTGGTAGAGTTGGCTTAGTGCTCGCCTTTTTCGCGAAATTGGCTTGCACTCCCCTCAGCATGGTGGCGTGGGTATAGCGTTCCCCGTAGCGACCCCTAGGGGACGCAGTTCAAGTTCCCATGAAGGGGAACGTCTCAGGTTACGTATGTAACCATGGTTCCCCGAGTGGGGAATGAGACACTGCGTCCCCTAGGCTTTGGGCCATGCTTCGGACGCAAGCTTCAGACGAAGAAGCTGATGATGTGTTCTCCGGCGATCCTTTTATTATGGTCGCACCGGTAGTGACGTTCCATGGGCTGTCGCCGCCAACGGATGGTGTTTTTACATATGTATCTTCAGACACGAGTCACGCTGGAGGCGTTCCCCGTAGCGACCCCTAGGGGACGCAGTGTCTCGTTCCCCACTCGGGGAACCATGGTTACATACGTAACCTGAGACGTTATTTTACATTACTACTACTATATAACAATTGTAATAATTAATTTCAGTTTTTGCTCTTACAAAGCCATCCCATGTCTTAATATAATAATACAGTTTGGGGTCAGTAAGACTTTTTAATACTTTTATTCAGCAATGACATATTCAATTGTTCAAAGGTGACAGTAAAAAGACACTGTTAAACTGGCAAATGGAGGTTTCAAATAGTATTGAATAAAAGGGTGACGTTAACTGTGGCCGATGTGTATAGAGAAAAACATTTATTTCATAATGATATTTCCACCCATTTTAAATTTGTATTATACAATGAAAGGTTCAATTTTTGTGATTTTATTTAAATAAAAGACTTAAAAAAAAAATCACAGCCTTCTTTGATCATATTCACCTTAGGGTGCCGATATTTTTGGCCAAGACTGTATAATGTTACACATTTTCTTCCAATCAAATAAATACTATTGATATTTCTGTTCATTGAAGAATAATATATTAATCAGTATTAGTGTTTTTAATATTGATAAAAATAACACGTTTCTTAAGCAGCAAATCACTATTCTGTATAAGAATGATTTCTGAAGGATCATGTGACAATGAGTAATGATGCTAAAAATTTAGCTTTGCCTTCACAGGAATAAACTACATTTTAAAATACATGAAAACAGAAGAGATTTATTTAAAATTAAATTAACAACATTGCTGTTTTATGGAATTTCAGATCAAATAAATGCAGCCTTGGTGAGCATAAGAGACTTTTGAATACAGCAATTCTCAAACTGGGCTTTGGAGACTCCTGGTGTACTATTTAAAATAGTCTGCCAAAAATATTTTGATTTAAGAACTGTCACCAAAAATCATACAAAGCAAAATCAGCAACTGCAATAATTCACTTTAAGTACAAATATAGGGCAGACTTGCAAGTTCTGCTTGGACTCTTTTGGTGATGAACTGCCAGCCGCTGAGCATGTAACAAGTGTGTGAGCCAAATTAAAGTGTAAAGTTAAGTTTATGAGAGAAGAAGATCTGTTGTCTGCTTTATTATTGGCTTTATCCGGCATATCAGCATGAGTGCTGTCCAATTAAAAACACAGAAATAGTTCAGCAGTCCAAATCAGAGGCTTACAAGCCAACTATTTTATCACACCAACAATACAAAAATATGAAAGTGTTATTTAAAAAAGATCAAATACAAAATTAGCTGGTTCACTAAATTATGTTTGAAAGGGGTACATGGTCTAAAAAAAGAAGAGGCAGCCCTGGCTAAGAAAGCTCTTCTCATGTCTTCAGGGGAGATTCAAAGGCACGCAGTCATTTCAAAGGTGCGCAGTCAAATACACTGGATCAAAGACTGAGATGACAAATGATAAGATTCACTGTGATCCACAAATAAGATCAAACCAATTATAGAGGTGAGTGATCTGTGCTATTTTTATCACAATATTCACCTTATTCAAAATATGACTTATTTAATCACATACTGCCTCACTGTCTCATCGCTGTCTTCAATATAACTATCCTGACTGGTTTTCATTTGTACGCACATTCGATCTAAAGTAAGAGTAAACCTGTGCAGCTCAGTAACATTAGCATTTCTTTTAAAAATCTAATTCAAATTAGATTTCATGCTATCTGGAGCCCAGAGTGAAGTCAGAAGCCATGAAGTCAGCTTGTCCCTTTTCACTAGTAAACTAAAAATTATTCTAAACCAGATACTATGGACAATATATTCTCTGAGAAGCATTTGCAATTCCATAAAGATATCTGTATATATAAACTTCCCCTAGCCAACAGTATAATGTGTGATTTTTAGGGTTTCTCCAGCCTTATACACAGCATTCACTGTGTTGAGGCAGGAGACTCTCATGTTGTGAAGATCTGTCGATTTTCAAGGCTCTCCAGGTAATAAACATCTGATTGGCAGTGTGTTATGAATTAATTACAGTGTCGACAGGCTGAGGGGTAAATTCATCTGCTAACACAAGTCTTGGTTTAATCTCTGCCTAGCCCAGCGGTTCTCAATACCGCTGGATATTTTCTCTTTTTTGGACCATTCTCTGTAAACCCAAGAGATGGTTGTTCATGAATATCCCAGTAGATCAGCAGTTTTTGAAATACTCAGATCAGCCCGTCTGGCACCAACAACCATTCCACGTTCAAAGTCACTTAAATCCCCTTTCTTCCCCATTATGATGCTCGGTTTAAACTTCAGCAAGTCGTCTTCACCACATCTAGATAACACCATGTTAAGCAACTATAGACCAATATCAAATCTTCCTTTCATAGGTAAGATTATTGAAAAGGTAGTTTTTAATCAGCTGAACAAATACTTAAATTCAAATGGATAACTGGACAATTTGCAATCTGGTTTCCGAGCTTATCACAGCACAGAGACAGCACTTATTAAGATAACAAATGATATCCGCCTTAATTCTGATACTGGCAAAATATCTGTGCTGGTACTACTAGATCTTAGTGCTGCGTTTGACACTGTAGATCATAACATACTTCTACAGAGACTGGAAAACTGGGTCAGGCTTTCTGGGATGGTACTCAAATGGTTCAGGTCATACTTAGAAGGGAGAGGTTATTGTGTAAGTATAGAAGAGTCTAAGTGGACGTCCATGACATGCGGAGTCCCTCAAGGCTCAATTATTGCACCGCTCTTATTGGGCTGTATATGCTCCCCCTAAGTCAAATAATGGGAAAGAACCAAATTGCCTATCACAGTTATGCTGATGATACCCAGATTTACCTAGCCTTATCTCCAAATTACTATAGCCCCATTTACTCCCTCTGCCTGTCACAGTCTGTCTCCCTCTGCCTTTTGTTTCCCTGCCCATATTTGGTTTTCCTGTCCTAGTTTCCTGTCATCATTAGTTAATTAGTCTCTGTTTGTGTCTTGATTTCGTCCCAGGTGTTTCCAGTTATGTCTCCCTTCATATAGTCTGTTCTGCCCCATGTTTCCTGTGGATTATTGTTTATGTCTGAACGTCCTTGAGTGTGTGTACCGGTCTCTGTTATCTCCGTGTTTCTAAGTAAAGTGTTTAAAAGAAGTTCCTTGTCTCCTCGTCCCGTGTTCCTGGCTCCTCCGTGCAGCTTAAGGACTCATTCATGACACTGCCAATGCATTGATGAAATTAACAGTTGGATGTGCCAGAACTTTCTTTGGTTAAACAAGGAAAAGTCATTGCATTTGGAAACAAAGATGAAGTTCTCAAGGTGAATGCGTACCTTGACTCTAGGGGTCAAACAACTAAAAATCAAGTCAAAAATCTTGTGGTGATTCTGGAGACAAACCTTAATTTTAGTAGTCATATCAAAGCAGTAACTAAATCAGCATACCATCATCTCAAAAACATTTCAAGAATTAGAAGTTTTGTTTGCAGTCAAGATTTGGAGAAACTTGTTCATGCCTTTATCACCAGCAGGGTGGATTATTGTAATGGTCTCTTCACCGGCCTTCCAAAGAAGTTGGAAAGTTGCGAGGACTGGAATTGAGAACCGCTGGGCCCTAGCCAATCTAGAAATCCAACCAACCTTGCTTTTTCACCCAATAATCTGTGATGAGAAGCACATGTTGAAGAAATGCTGGAGAGTTTGCTTTTTCCACACTGCAGACCTTTTTTTGACCTTCGTCCTTAAAGTCTAATCACATCTCTGAAATGGCACTTGGCATTCAATGGGCTAATGGGGATCAGGATGTCAGGTGCAGCTAGTGTCTCCCTTCAGCTCACCTGTGCCATAAAACAAATTCAAAAGAACACAATGCTTGAAGCAAGGACTTTTCTGAACACAAGAAAAAATAAACTACTTAAATATGTTCAAGATTATAATTTTTAATATTATAATTTTATTCTCTAACCATTCTATGAATGTTATACTTGCAATTTATTTATTTTATTTACTTACTCCGCTGCCTCTCTATTTTAGTAAGTAGGGCTAGAAGATCATCATATTTGGGTACAACAAAGGTATGATACAGGTGCATCTCAATAAATTAGAATGTCGTGGAAAAGTTAATTTATTTCAGTAATTCAACTCAAATTGTGAGTTACTCAATAGTTCAAACTCGTGTATTAAATAAATTAAATGCACACAGATTGAAGCAGTTTAAGTCTTTGGTTCTTTTATTTGTGATGATTTTGGCTCACATTTAACAAAAACCCACCAATTAACTCTTAGACAAATTAGAATACTTCATTAGACCAATAAAAAAAAAAAACATTTTTAGTGAATTGTTGGCCTTCTGGAAAGTATGTCAATGTACTTTATATGTAATCAATACTTGGTAGGGGCTCCTTTTGCTTTAATTACTGCCTCAATTCGGCGAGGCATGGAGGTGATCAGTTTGTGGAACTGTTGAGGTGGTATGGAAGCCCTGGTTTCTTTGACCGTGGCCTTCAGCTCATCTGCATTTTTTGGTCTCTTGCTTCTCATTTTCCTCTTGACAACATGGGGGTATTCTCTATGGGGTTCAGGTCTGGTGAGTTTGCTGGCCAGTCAAGCACACCAACACCATGGTCATTTAACCAACTTTTGGTATTTTTGGCAGTGTGGGCAGGTGCCAAATCCTGCTGGAAAATGAAATCAGCATCTTTAAAAAGCTGGTCAGCAGAAGAAAGCATGAAGTGCTCCAAAATGTATTGGTAAACGGGTGCAGTGACGTTGGTTTTAAAAAAACACAATGAACCAACACCAGCAGATGACATTGCACCCCAAATCATCACACACTGTGGAAACTTAACACTGGACTTCAAGCAACTTGGGCTATGAGCTTCTCCACCCTACTCTAGGACCTTGGTTTCCAAATGAAATACAAAACTTGCTCTCATCTGAAGAGAGGACTTTGGACCACTGGGCAACAGTCCAGATTTTCTTCTCCTCAGCCCAGGTAAGACGCCTCTGACAACAACTGTAGCCAAATTCTTTGAGACGTCTCTTGATGCCTTGACCCCAGCCTCAGTCCATTCCTTGTGAAGTTCACACAAATTCTTGAACCAATTTTTATTGACAATCATCATAAGGCTGCAGTTCTCTTGGTTGGCTGTGCATCTTTTTCTTTCACACTTTTTCCTTCCACTCAACTTTCTGTTAATATGCTTGGATACAGCCCTCTGTGAACAGCCATCTTCTTTGGCATTAATGTTTGTGGCAATGATTGTCTTCTGGACAACTGTCAGATCAGCAGTCTTCCCCATGATTGTGTAGCCTAGTTGAACCAAACTGAGAGACCATTTTGAAGGCTCAGGAAACCTTTGCAGGTGTTTTGAGTTGATTGGCTGATTGGCATGTCATCATATTCTAATTTGTTGAAATAGTGAATTGGTGGTTTTTTGTTAAATGTGAGCCAAAATCATCACAATTAAAAGAACCAAAGACTTATACTACTTCAGTCTGTGTGCATTGAATTAATTTAATACACGAGTTTCACAATTTGAGTTGAATTACTGAAATAAATGAACTTTTCCACAACATTATAATTTATTAAATGCACTTGTATATGTAATGATACAAATTAAATCATGTGTGTGGATAAACCAATTCTGCATTGCTACAGTCTCAACACTCCAGCTGTTAATCCAATTGCATCTTGTATCTGAAAGCAACAAGCTGCCAGTGGAATGACGTGTGGAGACAGACCCCGCGTCTCCCCCCTCCAGACTTTTTCTCCTGATGTAAATAATGAAGAAAAAATATGCATTAGGTGGTGATCAATTATCCATGTCACTAGATGCAAGGGAAAAGATTTTAATCAAGACATGTTTTTGAGAGTGCCTTCCAATCGTTGTAGTGACAGCCATATGTTGATTGATGACAAAGAGCTAAAATTAATTAGTGCATAGGTCCTTAACTTCTCTCAAGCCAAGAACCTCTTGTGAGCAAAGACCTCTGCTATATATTACACAACGCTGTCTTGTGTTTAAAATCTGGCCTCCAAAAATAATGTACATTATATAAATATTTGGTCATTTTATTTTAGGGACCAGTTTTCATTATTAACTAGTTGTCTATTAACCATTATTAACTAGTAGCACATATTCTGCATGACCATATTCTACATCCCTAATCCTACCCAATACCTAAACTTAACAACTATCTTACTAACTATTGATAAGCAGCAAATTAGGAGTTTAGTGAACCAAATGTCATAGTTAATGGTTTATTGATTGCGAGAATTGGACCTTAAAATAAATTGTCCAAATATTTTATTATGATACTTACACTGCAAATTCATAATATAATATAATAATTATATATATATATATATATATATAGTGTTCAGCGTAAATGAGTACACCCCCTTTGAAAAGTAAAATTTTAAACAATATCTCAATGAACACAAAAGCAATTTCCAAAATGTTGACAAGACTAAAGTTTAATATAACATCTGTTTAACTTATAACATGAAAGTAAGGTTAATAATATAACTTAGATTACACATTTTTCAGTTTTACTCAAATTAGGGTGATGCAAAAATGAGTACACCCCACAACAAAAACTACTAAATCTAGTACTTTGTATGACAGCACCAAGTCTTCTAGGCATGGAATAAACAAGTTGGCGACATTTTGCCAGATCTATCTTTTCCCATTCTTCAAGAATGACCTCTTTTAGAGATTGGATGCTGGATGGAGAGTGATGCTCAACTTGTCTCTTCAGAATTCCCCATAGGTGTTCGATTGGGTTCAGATCAGGAGACATACTTAGCCACTGAATCACTTTCAACCTGTTCTTCTTCAGAAATCCAACAGTGGCCTTAGATGTGTGTTTAGGATCACTGTCATGTTGGAAAAGTGCATGACGACCAAGGGCACGGAGTGATGGTAGCATCTTCTCTTTCAGTATAGAGCAGTACATTTGTGAATTCATGATGCCATCAATGAAATGCAGCTCCCCGACACCAGCAGCACCCATGCAGCCCCACATAAGGACACTGCCACCACCATGTTTCACTGTAGGCACCATGCATTTTTCTTTGTATTCCTCACCTTTGCGACGCCATACAGTTTTGAAGCTATCAGTTCCAAAAACATTTATCTTAGTCTCATCAATCCAGAGTATAGAGCCCCAGTAGGCTTCATCTTTGTCAGCATAGGCCCTGGCAAATTCTAGGCGGGCTTTTTTGTGCCTGGGCTTTAGGAGAGGCTTCTTTCGTGTACGGCACCCATGCATGCCATTCCTCTGCAGTGTATGCCGTATTGTGTCACGGGAAATAGTCACCCCAGTTTGGCTTTCTACTTCTTTAGATAACTGCAGTGAACTTGCATGTCGATTTTCTTCAACCCTTCTCATCAGAAGATGCTCCTGATGATAGCATACTATCATCTCAAAAACATTGCAAGAATTAGATGTTTTGTTTCCAGTCAAGACTTGGAGAAACTTGTTCATGCCTTTATCACCAGCAGGGTGGATTATTGTAATGGTCTCCTCACCGGCCTTCCAAAGAAGACCATTAGACAGCTGCAGCTCATCCAGAACGCTGCTGCCAGGATTCTGACTAGAACCAGAAAATCTGAGCATATCACACCAGTCCTCAGGTCCTTACACTGGCTTCCAGTTACATTTAGGATTGATTTTAAAGTACTTTTACTCGTTTATAAGTCACTCAATGGTCTAGGACCTAAATATATTGCAGATATGCTCACTGAATATAAACCTAACAGACTACTCAGATCATTAGGATCGAGTCAGTTAGAAATACCAAGGGTTCACACAAAACAAGGGGAGTCCGCTTTTAGCTATTATGCCGCCCGCAGCTGGAACCAGCTTCCAGAAGAGATCAAATGTGCTAAAACATTAGCCACATTTAAATCCAGTCTCAAAACTCATCTATTTAGCTGTGCATTTGTTGAATGAGCGCTGTGCTACGTCCGAACTGACTGCATTATTTTATGTATAATCCTTTTCTATTTAACTGTTTTAAATTTCATTTTAAATCAATTTCTATATCATTTTAAAATTCCTTGTTTTATTATTTTTAACTCCTTGTTTTTATTGCTGTGAATGATTATTTCACTTTCTTTTATGTAAAGCACTTTGAATTACCACTGTGTATGAAATGTGCTATATAAATAAACTTGCCTTGCCTTGCCTTGACGGGGTGTTAACTTCCGTGGACGACCTGGACATCTCTGTGAGATGGTTGCAGTTCCATCTTTTTTAAATGTTTGTACCACTATTGCTAAAGTATTCTGACTGATAAGTAAAGCTTTGCTGATCTTCTTGTAGCCTTCACCTTTCTTGTGTAAATAAATTATTTTCTTTCTCAGGTCTTGTGACATTTCTCTTCCATGTGGTTCCATTGCTGACAGCATGAAATGGGAAGTTTTTTTTTTAAGTAACACTCTTTTATAGTCAACTGTCTGCTGAACACCTGTGTAATGATTAATTAGACGCACCTGTGGTTGAATTCTTGTTAAATTAGACATTTGTAGTCTAAAATTTAGCTTTGCTCCAGAGACTTTCAGTGGGGTGTACTCATTTGAGTAAAACTGAAAATGTTGTTCTCTAAGTTATATTATTAACCTTACTTTCATGTTATAAATTAAACAGATGTTATATAAAACTTAGTCATGTCGACATTTTGAAAAATGATTTTGTGTTCATTGAGATATTGTTTAAAATGTTACTTTTCAAAGGGGGTGTACTCATTTACGCTGAGCACTGTATATATATATATATATATATATATATATATATATATAGCGAACTACATTTGTCGTGCATTTCCCTGAAAATAATTGCACACCTTAGAAAGTTAGTCAATCCGATTCAAGCATTCAACGGCCCCGTAGTATATATGGGGCCATTGAATGCTTGAATCGGATTGGCTGACAACATTCTAAGTTTTTTTTTTTTTTTTTTAGAAAACTAGTATGTAAAATATAGAAAAATTAAACTTAGTGTTAGTTTTACAAGAAAAGCTAGCAGTTAGAGAATAAATATGCAATTGATAGAGGGTCAAATGTTTGTTTGTTTTTAAATAAAAAGAAGACAGATTAGATCAAATTAATTTAGAATAGAGAGTGCTAGAGTTAGAGGGTCAAATAAAGATGGAAGAGATGTGTTTTTAGCCGTTTCTTGAAGATGGGTAAGGATTCAGCTGCTCGGATTGAGTTAGGCAGGTCATTCCACCAGATGGGAACAGTAAATGAAAAAGTCTGTGAAAGGGATTTTGTGCCTCTTTGGGATGGTACAGTAATGCGTCGTTCACTTGCAGAACGCAAGTTTCTAGAGGGCACATAAGTCTGAAGTAATTAATTTAGGTAAAGGGGTGTAGAGCCAGAGGTGGTTCTGTAGGCAAACATTAATGCCTTGAATTTAATGCGAGCAGCTATTGGTAGCCAGTGCAAATTGATGAACAGAGGTGTGACGTGCGTTCTTTTCGGCTCATTAAAGATTAATCTTGCAGCAGCGTTTTGGATTAATTGTAGAGGTTTGATGGAACTGGCTGGAAGTCCTGCCAAGAGAGCATTGCAATAGTCAAGTCTGGACAGAACAAGAGCCTGAACAAGGAGTTGTGTTGCATGTTCCGAGAGAAAGGGCCTGATCTTCTTAATATTATATAATGCAAATCTACAGGACCAGACAGTTTTAGTAATGTGGTCTGTGAAATTCAGCTTATCATCAATCACAACTCCAAGGTTTCTGGCTGTTTTTGAAGGAGCTATGGTTGATGAGCCTAATTGGAAGGTGACATTGTGATGAAACGATGGGTTTGCTGAAACCACAAGCAGTTCTGTCTTATCTAGGTTTAGTTGAAGGTGATGGTCCTTCATCCAGCTAGAAATGTCCGCTAGACATGCTGAGATGCGAGCAGCTATCGTCAGATCATCAGGATGGAATGAGAGGTAGAGTTGAGTGTCATCAGCATAACAGTGATATGAAAAGCCATGTTTATGAATGACAGAACCTAGTGAAGCCATGTAGACAGAAAAGAGAAGTGCTCCAAGAACTGAGCCCTGTGGCACCCCTGTAGCTAGATGTTGTGACTTGGATACCTCACTTCTCCAAGATACTTTGAAGGACCTATCTGAGAGATAAGAGTCAAACCACTGGAGTGTGGTTCGTGAGATGCCCTTTCTCAATAGGGTTTGGATCCTAGGGTTTGGACAAGAGGATCTGGTGGTTGACTGTATCAAAAGCAGCAGACAGATCCAGCAATATAAGTAATGAAGATTTGGAAGCCGTTCTTGCAAGTCTTAGATCTTCAACAACTGAGAGCAAGGCAGTTTCGGTGGAATGCCCACTTCTGAAGCCAGATTGGTTACTGTCCAGGAGGTTGTTCTGTGTGAGAAAGGCAGTGACTTGGTTGAACACAACTCGTTCAAGTGTTTTTGCAATGAAAGGTAGAAGGGAAACCGGTCTATAGTTCCCTAAAAGAGTTGGGTTAAGAGTGGGTTTTTTAAGAAGTGGGGTTATACGAGCCTGTTTAAATGCTGAGGGAAAAATTCCAGTGTGAAGGGATGTGTTAACGATGTGAACGAGTGCAGGAACAACTGCAGGAGAAATAGCTTGAAGGAGATGAGATGGAATAGGATCAAGCGGACAAGTAGTAGGATGACTGGAAAGGATGAGTTTAGAGACTTCTGCCTCAGAGAGTGGAGAGAAGTATGTGAACGAGTTTATGTTTGCTGGTAAGATGTGTTTGACAGATTGTGGTGTGGAAAATTGTGCAGTGAGGTTTGTAATTTTATTAATGAAGAATGTGCCAAAGTCGTCAGCTGTTAGAGTTGATGAAGGAGGGGGAGGAGGAGGACAAAGGAGGGAGGAATTTTTTTTTAAAGAGCATGCGAGAATTAGGTGAATTGTTAATTTTGTCATGATAGCATGTCCTTTTAGCAGTGGAGACATTAGCAGAGAAGTCAGAGAGGAGTGGTCGATAAAAATTAAGGTCAGTAGGATTTTGTGATTTGCGCCATACCCTTTCTGCAGCCATGAGTTTAGAAAGATGTTCGTGGAGAACGACAGATAGCCAAGGGGCAGAAGGAGTGGTACGTGCTGGCCTGGAAGTTAAGGGGCAGAAAGTAACAAAACAAGACATCAGAGTGGAACAGAAAGTGTCAGTAGCACTATTAGCATCAAGATATGATAACTGTTTAAGGGGAGGAAGCGAAGATGAAACCATAGTAGATAGCCGGGAGGGTGAGAGCGGACGTAAGTTATGTCGAAAAGTGACATGTGGAGGGGTATTTGATGTGTCAGGAATCATGTTGAGGTTAAGAGTGAGGAGGAAGTGGTCCAAGGTGTGCAGTGGAGTAACCAGCACATGATCAGTGGAGCAGTGTCGTGTGTAAATAAGGTCCAGTTGGTTGCCTGATTTGTGAGTAGCCGTAGTTATCAACTCTCTTGTGGAAGTCTGCAGCCTGAGGTATATCTAGGTGTATGTTAAAGTCTCCAAGTATAACTAAGGGTGTGCCATCCTCAGGAAAGGTTGAGAGCAACAAATCTAATTCTTCCACAAAGTTAACTAGAGGTCCTGGAGGACAATAAACAACTACAAAATTGATTTTTAGAGGGTAGGTAATTGTAACCGAATGTGATTCAAAGGAGCTGTTTATACTCAGAGATGATAAAGGAGTGAATTTCCAATTATTAGAGATAAGCAGACCAGTACCTCCACCTCTTCCAGTCAAACGGGGGGTGTGAGAAAAGGAGAAATTATTGGAGAGTGCTGCAGGTGTAGCATTGTCCTCTGGTTTGATCCAGGTCTCTGTCAGGGCCATGAGGTTTAGCCTTGAATGACTAGTAATGGAAGTAATTAAATCAGCTTTGTTGACAGCAGACTGACAATTCCAGAGACCATTAGAAAAAGAAAGTAATGTATTAGTAGACATAGACAAAGTACGTAGGTTGTTAGGATTGCGCTGTCTACAGTGTGTGATGTGGGGTTTGCGAGTGGTAGTGATAGTATTGATCTGCAAACACATAGTAAGAATTGGTTATAAAAACAAAAACAGAAGTGAAACAAGTAGTAGGAAAGGATAAATAAAAAGTGATACTTATATCCTTTGCCGTGTCCCTTCCTGGGTTTAGTTGGACTAAAGTTCTCTATGGGATGTTGTTCCATGTAGAGCCCTGCACGGGCCTAAAATATAGGCCCTAGCCCGGCCCTGGCCCGAGACGCTCAGGCCCTAGCCCGGCCCGTGTCCGACAGCTTATCAGAATTAACAGCCCGAGTCCGACCCAAGACCGTATTTTATTTTTCCCTTCTCCCAAAACAGCTTATACTATACTGTTTCAGCAATTAGAATACTTCAGTTTTGTATGAAATGGCAAAGTGGTTGTATTTCGTTTTCGTTATTTTATTAAGGTAATTTAGAAAAACATTTAGAGTGTTTTTTATTCGTTAAATGAAAGTTTTTGTTTTTTAAAATAGCTAACGACCAGCGGCCAGTGGCAGACAGTGAGCTGGTCATAGTGTGTTTGATCAATTTAGACATGATAAATATATCTATAGAAAGCTTTCAATCAGTACTTAATGAAATAAAACATATAGAAAACAAAAACTCTTTAATGACCAGGAAGCTTTAAAACCGTGTGAGGTGCAACTGGCGTTAGCTTCTAGGAATGACGCATAGCTCTAGTAGGATGCCGGAAATATGGCCCTGCGACGCAGCGTCTCGTTCCCTCGGGGAACCATGGTTACATATGTAACCATCTTTATAAAAATTACTTAAATGTCCTAATTGAACTATGATCTAATCCTGGTTTAGTCTAAGCCCTGTCTGTGAAACCAGGCCCATGTGTTTAGTGCTAATGGCCAATCCAATTATTAATTGGTAATTTTTTTATTTGTATAAGTATCGGTTCAGGCATCGTTTAGGGAACGGTACCGTTTTAAAAGTATCTATTTGGCACCGGTATCGAAAAACCCCAAACGATACCCAACCCTACAGGTTAATGTTGAAAAAAAAGGTTGTCCTGCTTAATATTTTTTATGGGATTATGATATTTATTTTCAGTATTCTTTGACTAATAGACAGTTCAAAAGAGCATTGTTTACGCTATTTGAAATGTTTTGTAACATTATAAATGTATTTAGTGTCACTTTTCTATCTTGCTCTCATACTTGCTAAATCAAATTATTTTATAAAAAAAAAAAATGACACCAAACTCAAACTCAATTCCTGGAGAGGCACAGCTCAGCCGAGTTTAGCTCCAACCAGCCCCAAACTGCTTGGAAGTTTCTAGTGATAATGAAGATCTTGATTAGTTGGATTAGGTGTGTTTGATTAGTTCAGTTCAGTTCAATTTTATTTATATAGCACATGTAAAAACAACCATGGTTGACCAATGTGCTTCACAATGTCCGGAAAAGCTCCCACACAAACAAAATGAATACAGTAAAAAGTCACAATGTCTCGACTCAACTCAAAATAAAAGCCAAGTAATACAGGTGTGTCTTAAGAAATTACTTAAAAATTACAACACTTGGCGCAGTGGGCACTGTTCACTCAGGAAATACTCCAGCACGGCCACCGCATGTAACTTTTAACAAGATTCACTTGTTTGAGACACGCTAAATTATATTAACATTTACTATATAACCATTATTTCGCCAATAAACATCTCTATCGAAATTAATTATTTATTATCTTTGTTGTTGTTAAGGTGACTGAAAGGAGGAAAACAATCAAAGCAAAGAATGGACTTACTTCACTCTGTTATTTATTTACTTTATAACAGTAAATAAATATCGGTTCTGCATATCGGTTATCGGGTACATAAATGTACAAATCGGTAATAAAAAATCTATATCGGTCGATCACTAGCTTAAAACCAGACTAAAAATACTAAATTAATCTAGAAATGATTTAAGTTGATTAAAAACTACTCTCTCCATGATTTTCGATAAAAGGGATTAGGGTTAGAGCTAAACTGTGCAGAGCTGTGGGCCTCCAGGAAGTAATGTAAATATGTGTTTTTGAAATAAGAGAACCAATGAACCATTGACTAAAACTAGTTATAATTGAAGTTCAATACCCCCCTACTACTTCAATACCCCTCTACGTTCATTTTTTCACAAAAATGATTTTCAAATGAAGCAATAATTGGTGAACCTGCTGCTGTGCCACCACGGACCCCCTAGTGAAGACTCTTGAACTATAATACAGCTGAGATGTCATCTCACCTGAGCATTTTAAGGATGTCTGTAAGGATCAAAACAAAGCACATCATACTGCAAATACGCTAATGCTGCTGAATTCAAAATCCCCTGCAGTTTCTATAAACACAGAGGCACTTGTGTTGGTTTAGATTTAAGTGTCATGTAATTGGGCCCACTTGTCTAGCCATAATCGTCCCTATCATAATCAGTTTTCCTCTATTCTCTCAACTACTTCTTAGCTCTAGCACTCCCATTGTGATTACGTCTCTCATCTTTTTGTCAGATGACTCAGATTTAACATCTCAGAAAGAGAGTGGGTGCAGTCTGCCTCTATTTCCACCAACCTATTAATGTTAATGATGGGAGCAAAGCCTTGTCACAGAGTCATCGGGAGCTGTGGGTTGACCTACAATGACAGTGTGTCTCATTTGTCAAGCATGCAGGGAATATATAATTATAAAGCTAATAGAAATGTTTTGAGTTTGAAGATCTCCGTAAACTCTCATGTGCTCGGGGCAGAATAAACTGAACCCATGCGGAGACGTAGGTGGAAGATAAATCTCCCAAACTCCATAGGTGAGCCTTACCTCACAACCGTATTTTAATTATGCAGACGCCTCCAGTGCATGAAGCCCTCCATACCTATGATTCCAGATGTCACTCACAGCTTTGAGAACAAACGTTTTTTTTGGAGCAGTCACAGATGAATATCTTTTTAGGGATCTGACACTGAGAACTCGGTCTTGTCTTGCTGTCATAAACTATCCCAGTTTCAGCGCAAGAACCTCCTAGTAATAATTTGGAGTTTGATCGCCTGCTAATGTATATTTTGCTCCAATCCAGCCCCATTTAACATCCTGCAAACACTCTGATATCAATCTCAGATGCCTTCTGAGATGTCTCACCAGGTTTTTTCCTCATCAGACGGATCTAATGCCAGTGCACTTAAAGGGAATAAACACAATGGATAGACATGGGGCTAAATCGCACCTCAGAGCCCCGCTGAGATGATGGGAGGTAGGCATCAAAGAGCAGAAGGCCTGGCTGTGACTGTTCTCTCTCTGGCCTCCCGTGGTGAGAAAATGCTCCCTTTACTGGGAGCGAGGCAGATGAGGGAGAGGGAGGGTGCATCAGGGGCCGATCTTTACGAGCTGGCAGGAATGAAAAGTCCCACATCACTGAAGAAGCTGGCTGGCATGCGTAATGAGCATGTGTGTGGTGGATTTACAATCTCGCTTTATCCTGGTGGTCTTGGAGCACAGAGGTTTGAGAGCCACACTGATCACATTGTCTCTGCATTAAACATTCATGACCTTCAACATGATTGCTCATGGTCAGAGGCGAACCAAGATGAAGTGGGGGCCCCAGGCAAAATTAATAGATGAGGCCCTTCTAAAATATTATTTTGTTAATATATCTTTGTTACCTAGATATATATTTATACAACATACAAAAAGTAGTCAAAACACATAATATAACATAAATAGTTTATTTTTTTTTAAACAATGTGCTTATTCTTTAACAAAATTGTAATCATCTTCATGGCAGAAGATACAATACTGTACAATACAATCTTGAAGATACTGAACAATCTTCATATTTACAGTAACGGATTGTCGCCTTAAAAATGGTGCTTACAAGCCTTAGCTACAGCAAATGCGATCACTATGTCCTCCATATTCAAAGACCTTCATATGGACTGGGGTATCTTCTGTCTGAGGCAGTGATGATAGGGACTTAACAATATTCCTATAGAAATATATGGTTAGCATCTTAATTTATTATGTATTATCTACTAGCTACGTTAACTACGTGTTCCTGTGTGGCTCAGTGGTAGAGCATTGTGTCAGCAGCGCAAAAGGTTGTGGGTTCGATTCCCAGGGAACACACATACTAATGAAAATGTATAACCTGAATGCAATTGTAAGTCACTTTGGATAAAAGCATCTGCTAAATGTAAATGTAAACTAATTTAATAGAAGAGTTGGACAATGCAAGTAAATCTATTGATATAGTAAGTAACACTATATCTTACACTGAACTTACCGGTTTCACTGTCAGGAGAAGGGACTGGGGAATCTGGTGGTGAGTGACAGGAACTTAACTACTGCTCCTGCATGCAGAAATATATGATTAGCATTTTAATTTAATATTTTTTATTTAATTTAAAGTTTATTAACTATTAGTTCATTGTTTGTTGACAACTAATTATGTTAACTCAACTAATTTAATATAGAAGAGCTAAAAAAATAATGTCAACTTAGTAAATATAACGATATTTATTTAGATTGTTTCGTGAGCTCCCCACTGGCAGCAAGACACAGTACCGAAACTTGCCAAGCGGTGATGTGCGCGTCTTTCCCGGTACCACCTATTCTATTACAGCCTGCATTAATACCTGCTAATTGCTATATAATACATGCTGCTGCTAAGTGCAACCCTAGCTAACCTGTTTTCCAGTAACCCTATAAGTAATTGGACTAGTATTTCATATAGCAAATAATTTAATGAAAATAAGCTGGAATTAACAACAAAAACATTTGTTTGTCATATAATTATCATTAAGTCAATATGATCTCCATCACTTAACGTTAACTTACCGCTGTCATGTTTCCTCTTTTCCTAATTTTCTTGCTTTTTTCCGCTTTTGGCTGCCAGATGGATGCGTCCTTTTCATTTTTAAAATAGCCTAGTAAATGCGCGAGTAAGTGCAGTTTGAAAACGGCGGCCGACGCATCACGAGGAAAAAGAAAACACATCCAGCGTAACGCGAGAGGGAGCCCCCTAGGGGGGATGCCGATGTATTGCTCCATGTTACGTGTATATTATTAATAATGACATTTCCGATTGTTCAAATGGTCAGCTGTCGGGGGCCCCCTCAAAATACGGGGCCCCAGGTAATTGCCTGCCCTGCCTGCCCCATTGCTACGCCTCTGATCATGGTGTATTTCTTAAATGTATATCCTGAATGCACTATAAGTCGCTTTGGATAAAAGCGTCTGCTAAATGCATACATGTTAATGTAATTTTTGTTTTACTTTTTTGTTTTCTATTCAGTTAGATGGGGTTTATAAGGTGATGAGTAGATTAAATTATATCTATATGTATTTGGAAAGAAACAAATGTGATGTGGCTTAAACCAAAAGTCCATGAAGAATAAATAAAAAGCCTAGACTGTCCATGTAGTAACTGTGCTATGTGTATTATTTTATAAACATAAAACAATCATTTAGGCCATATAAAATGGTATGAATTATACAAAAGTATATAATCTACATGAGAAGAACACAACACACACACACACACACACACACACACACAAATAAAACATACATATACCAAGAAATATAAATAAATGTTTGTTATTAAAGAATTTCTTACACATGAACTTTTAAACCATGTGACCATAACATTGTTTTCAGAAGCTGCGTCTGTGGTATTGTTCTGTAGATTTACAAATACTGGTCAGAGGTGGCATGCAATAGAATTGCACAAATATTTTAATATTAGTTTTTTGTTTTTTATAAAAATGATATGGTGAATATGGAAATAAAAACTACAAGTGGGTGGCAGCAAGTTGTCCTAATGAATGAGTCACTGAACCACTGACTCATTCAGTTTGTTCAAAAACATGGATTAAATCAACAATTGTTTTATGCTTATGTGTGTATGCAAATTAAAAGCAAATGCGTATACATATACACACACATATTTGCATATCTCATTGAAAGAGCTTAAATGTAACATTTACAAATTGGGTTTTCTGAGATGTGCACAATAAAAGGCCCCTGTTCAATGTGGCCAGTCAGTTTAAATGTAAAATCACACAGTGCAGTGCACATTTTCATTCAAACTTTAGTGATGTTGGCTTCACAGTCTCACCGTTGCATTTAAAATTGGAATATATTCAAATTATAATTTGATTCCACCAAATAGTAAGAAGAAATATTTGGCATAACAATAGGTTTTCATTTTTAAGTCATCATTCGGCTTTAGGCACATCTCTATAATTACTAATGATAAGTGTGTTTCCTGCTTCTAGATCTAGTCTTACTCATTTGCTGTGCATGCATGTCCTTGAGTATGCATACAATATGAAGATATTAAGAGTTGGTAATGAGTGAGCTGACTGCTGAGTAAGATCTGAGAAAAGCAAAATGGTTTGGAATAACATCCCGTAAAATAACATGAAGTGGAGTAATAATTTGTGTATAATATCACTACAAGCAAACCTCTCAGCATAGGTGCTTTGTCCTGCATGTGCTTGCAGAAAATCACTAAGCTGAATATAACTTATAATGACAGAGGCAGGTTATGTACAACCAGAAGTTTTCGGAGTCAAAAGTGGAGCTTTCATTGCAAAACCTCCTGTAAAGTAGAGTTGCAAGCCTTTAAAATTATAATTTAATTCCTGAATTTGAATTGAGGTAGCGATTCAATTCAGTGTAAGGGAGTACATTTAAACTGAACTGAAATACTACGAATTTCATATACCTAATTTGTAACAAGACAAACTTTGAATGCCATTTTGACAAAGCCTTATTTGAAAGTTTTTAAAAATGTTTGAACATGGCATTTACTTTTTTAACATTATATGCCTTATAGATATATAGAAGGACAACATGATAGACAGAAATACAGAGATGGATTGGCGGATCGATGGATGGATAAGACAATAGATAAATGGATTGCTGGACAGACAAAAAGACAGATAGGAGAGACAGACAAATGGATGGATTGGAAAATGGCTGGATAAACAGACTGACAGATATACAGATACACAGATGAACAGAACAAGATGGATTGATTTATAGACAGACAGACACACACACACACACACACACACACACACACACAGATGAACAGATACATTAATGGATGGATAGACAGACAGACACAGAACAAACAGATAGACAGATGAATGTATATAACAATATACAGATGGTCTGATAGACAGACAGACAGACTGCAGAAGAACACAGAATAATTAATCTCCTGTTTTAAAATTCTATGAATTCCTTTTCTGGACAGCTTGCTATAGCCTTCCCATTGTTGAGGACTTCCAGAAAATACTGCAAGCTCTCTTAAGGTCCAGGAACAGAACAACCTGAAACTGTATGAATGATGGAGAGTTCCCGCCATGGGCATTTTCATCCCGGCTACATGCCAGTTTGGCAATGCCTTCTCCTTTAATGTGTTATTCTGGTCATTCTTAATGGTCCACTGGGTACAGATGTTATCGCTGAAAAACATGTACCTTGAAGATGATCTAGGCCTGTATGTGCCTGCAGCTATGTTAATGTACGCATACACCCACTGGAATAAAGTGTCATGGGTCATGGTTCATCATAGGGGTGCACTGCCAGCTGTCAGGCTATGGTGCCTTATGATGAATGGGCCTCATTGACTAGAAGCCTTTAAAATGTGATTGCAAGGGAAAGATATTACTCCTCTATCTTGAATCCCAATCGCTCGCTTTGTCAGGGTCATCTCACCCTTCAGTAAGCAAATGAGGACAATATAATGCAGCAGTCAATGTGCATTTCTTTCGTTATGTTCAGATGTTCATTAGCGGTCAAGTGAGGATTTTTCACTCTTCTCCGTGTCAGAGGTTATATATATATATACACATACATATAGCCTATAATTCATAATTTATATACTTTGATACAAATACAAGAGATACAAATCAGAATTTTCATCAGCTATTTGTCATGAAACAGAACACAAGATCCAATTGCGAGTGAAATAGACCGTCTTTATTAGACAACTTAAACTACAGCCACAGAAGAAGTGCTAATAATCCGACAGTGCAGAGTTTCCAGCTCAGGCAGAGAATAATCCGAGCAGTCCGAACCCTTCAGGAATCAGTGAAAACAGCATCCAGGTGAAACATGGTCTCAGGAACTAGGAAGACTGACAGAGAACAAGACAGGACGTGAGCAACAACGATCTGACAACACACCACAGAAATGCCAGCCAGATATAGGCAGAGCAGACGAGCTACACCTGTGACTGCTCTGATCAGCTCATCAGATGCGCGGTTACTGGGCAACGCTATCAAGCTCAAGGAGCGGATCACACACACACACACACACAAATGAGCACACAGACCCATGAACCGTTACAGTACCCCTTCCCCTAAATACGCCTCCTGGCATTCCCAGAGGAACTTACCTGACGATTGTAATTATCGATAAGAGACTGATCCAATATGTCTCTTGTAGGCACCTAGCTCCTCTCCTCAGGACCGTAACCATCCCAGTCCACCAAGTAGTATCCGCGTCCCCTCCGCCTAGAGTCCAGAATACGATTTACCGAATAAACAGGTTCCCCATCTACGAGTCGCGGCGGTGGGAGAACCGGGTTTGCGGATTAATGGTGGCATGAAAAACGGGTTTTAATTTGGAAACATGAAAGATGGAATAAATCCTCCTGTACGCTGGAGGAAGTTTAAGGCAGATCGCCACCGGATTAATGATCTTGGTGACTGTAAATGGGGCAATGAGTTTAGGAGCAAGTTTATTACAAACGGTACGGAGAGGAATGTTCTTAGATGAAAGCCACATTTTTTAACAATGACATAGACGGGAGGCCTTGACCGGTGGCGATCAGCCTTGGCCTTGGTGCGCGACCCCAACTGGAGGAGGGTCTGTCTGGCCCTGCTCCAGGTGCAATGACACCTCTGGAAAAATGCATGGGCAGAGGGAACAGCGACTTGGATTCCAGACAGGGAAACATAGGTAGCTGGTACCCTAAGCTACACTCAAACAGAGACAGGCCCGTGGCAGATACTGGTAATAAGTTGTGTGCATACTCAAACCATGAGAGCTGACAACTCCAAGAGAATGGATTCTGAGAGACCAAACGTCGCAACATACACAAATGTATCTAATCCCATTTTATTAACCAATGTCTTTGCTGCTCACCTTTGATGATCCAGTTCAACCATACTAATAAGCAAAAATTAATTTAGATAAACTAACAATTGTGCTTCATTGTTTTTTTTATTGCTGAAGAGTGTTGAAGCTTCTTCTCCTGCGTTCTACTGTACAGACGTGAATTACTTTTACTTCAGCCTGTTCTCGCCGTCTCCTGAGAAAGAGCAAACCCAACATCTCCGGGTTGCCCCGCCAGGGCCGCTTGCCGACTTCCCAGACGACTTGGGGCCTGGCTGGGACGCTGGGGCGCCGCCTCCTGCGAGAGCCTCGGCGCACCGCCTATGTGTCGATTCAGCCTGGGGCGGAGCAGCTCTGGAGGACGAGGAGGGCGCCCCACGGCGACGGGCAGACTGAGGCCTGGCCCGGGCAGCGGTGGATGGTGCATCACGCCGGGCAGGATGTGCTGGATCGCCTCGGTCTGCTGCTGTACCGCCGAGAACTGCTGGGCGAAGCCTCGACGGTGTCGCCGAACAGCCCTCCCTGGGAGATGGGGGCATCGAAAGCGTGCCTTGTTGACGCCCTTCATCTCTGCCAGGTTGAGCCAGAGATGGCGCCCTGGACCACCATGGTGGACATCGCCTTCCCGAGGGACCGCGCCAGGACTTCGTCGCCGTCAGAGCGAAGTCAGTCGCCGCGGCGCAGCTCCTGCATCAACCCCGGTCGGTACTACCCTCGTGCACCTGTTTGAGCGCCTTGGCTTGGTGAACCTGCAGGATAGCCATGGCGTGCAGGGCGGAGGCTGCCTGGCCCGCAGCACTGTAAGCTTTGGCCGCGAGAGCGGCTGTCTCGTGGGCACAAGTGCACCGCGACCGCTCTCTCCACCTGGGGAATGCCCGCGTACCCCCTGGCCACTCCGCCGTCGAGGGTAGTGAGGACGGAGGACACGGACGAGCGGCTTCTGGCCGTGAAAGGGGCCATCCATGAACTCGTCAGCTCCTCATGCACCTCCGGTAAGAAAGGCATGAGGAACCATTCGTCCAGTCGTCCAGCCGCGAGGGCTCGGGACTGGGCGGTCTGTTGACCTCCAGCCCGAGGCTCACGGCTGCCCGGACAAGCATGGCCGTCAGCTCTGGGTCCGGTGCGGCGGTGGCGACAACACCCGAGGGGGGCAGCCCCACCGCACCTTCATCCTCAGAGGACGTGAACCCATCCCCCGATGCTGCGATCGACATCCTATCTACAGATGGCGCATCAATGAAATGCTGGGCGCCCGTGGACAGACCAGCGAAATCACCCGGGAACCGGACGGGATGTTCGCTGCGTGAGGAGTAAGAGGTCCGTGGGGCGTGTTCGGCGGAGAGGATCTTACAGTAACCCTCAGATCTCCCAGAGCGTCAGCCGGCGATCCTCTGCTCGAGCCAGAGAGATCAGCACGGGTGGCGGCAGAGGGTGCCAATCCTTTCATAAAGGAAAGGCGAGATTGCAGCGAAATCATGCTCATACGCCCACAACAGACGCATGAGTTATCCACGAATGCAGCTTTAGCGTGTCGGCGGCCCAGAAACTGAAGACAACGATCGTGTCCGTCATCCGCAGACAGAAAACGACCGCAACCAGAAGGACACGGACGAAATGGCATCTTGAAAAAGATGCGATCATCCGTGATTTGCTCTTTTAGAATTTGCTCTCTCAGTTGAAGTGCCCAGGGGAATCGCTGATGAGAGGGACTCCGCTGATCGCACCGTTACGCCAACCGGGAACAAAACAAAGATGAACGGCTTTGTGGAGATCAGCACTCTTCTCATCCACTAGGCTCGGCAAAATCTAATGAGTGGATGCACCTGTCGCCTTTTATACCCGCATGCACGGGAGTGGCTCAGGTATGCAAATCCACTAGCCAATTTCATTGGCGCTCTTAGTCAGAGATGTTCGGGGCTTCCAGGTAAATCCCCTATGTTGTCACGACATAACTCGTAGTGACCGACAGATAGGGAACAATCTTTTAGCGGACTTGATGTACGCAAGATTCTTATGATCAGTCCAGACGATAAAAGGAACCCCCGAACCTTCTTACCAATGACGCCATTCCTCCAAGGCAAGCTTGACTGCCAGCAGCTCTCGGTTACCAATATCAAAGTCGCATTCAGCGGAAGACAAACGGTGAGAAAAATACATGCAAGGATGCATCTTGTCGTCCAAGGAAGAACGCTGGAATAGGATGGCACTAACCCCCACCTCTGACATGTCAACCTCCACCACAAACAGCCGGGAATGATCAGGGGCGATGAGTATTGGAGCTGAAACAAAGCATCTTTTTAGTTTCTGCTGCGCTGGGCCACCTGAACGGAGTTTTGGTGGAGGTTAAGGCAGTCAAAGGGGCAGCTAGCTGGCTGAAACTGCAAATAAAACGCAGGCAAAGACCAGAAACTTTGGCAGGGCCTTGCGGGCAGCGCTTAATTTGAGCCAGATCCTGTTCCGGAAAATGTCAGATTTTGGATTTTTGCGTTCCGGTATTTGTTTTTAAAGATCCGGCATTAACAAGTGCAGATCGTGACAGTGCGTGTATGCATACAAGACAGAGCCATTGCAGGTATATGTAGATGTATTTGGAGCATGAATTGTAGATTATGTATTGGTCAATCAGCATATTATTGACCAATGAACTTGAACTTCTTAAGTTCAAAATCGCTCTCGTTGATTGGTGCTACTGCTTAACCCACTCTCTTTAAAAGTGCCACAGCGGGAACATTTGGAGAGAGTGTTATAATACAAGAAATACCAGAAATAATACCAAATAAAGTGAAATATTATAATGTATAAAAATTACAAATACTATAATCATAGCCTATTTCCCCTCACTCCAAAACAAATCATTTAAATGTAACGGTATGCAGAACAGATCAAGAATGAAAAAACTAAAGCGAAACTGAAAGTACCGTTGGGATCACGTACCTCTCTCATTCAGCTCAAATCCAATGTTTCCGTATTCGCAATGTATTTCAATGTTAAACTATTATTTATAATGTAGACTAAGCTTCATGCATGTTCGCATATCGATGGAAAAGATAATCCTCTTAACATGCGCAACAATGCACTTCACATAATAGCAGCAGTAGACCGGTTATACTACGGACTCTTTAAATTGTTTGGCTGACTGTATTTTACTTTGATAATAAACAGACTGTGATGGCAAGATTGAATTGCTAGAATATGTGGTATGTGTGTGTGTGTGTGTGTGTGTGTGTGTGTGTGTGTGTGTGTGTGTGTGTGTGTGTGTGTGTGTGTGTGTGTGTGTGTGTGATGCACAGGTGCAATCAAACAGCTGACATATTAAATAGGCTACTATATTTTTGGTCATACAGATAAGAGTTAGACAACCCGCAAAGTGCTAAAAAAAATTATGAATATAAAAATTAACACTTCTCTATTCTCTAACTTCTCTATTCTAATTATTTTCTTTTTATTTATTATACAATTAACATAAGCAAAAAATGCCTCTAACACTAGCTTGCTCTATTCTTTTTCTATACTATTTTCTTTTTATTTCTTATATAATAATAATATAAAAAACTCTTTTGTTGATTTTGATTGCTTCTATTGTCCTTATTTGTAAGTTGCTTTGGATAAAAACATCTGCTAAATGACTAAATGTAAATGTTTAATTTTATTTTTGCACACTCGCAACAAAAAGAACATTTGTGTTGTTTGTAATTTAGCAAAAAAAAACAGGATGCACGTTTTGTCATCTCGGTTCACAGTTTCCTTTCCGTGAACTTGTTTGCAGATCGTCGCGCATCACATCTGTTTTATATCTGTTAATTATTTATGTCAGATATGTTTTCTTTCTTTCGGATGAGACGTGAAACCGAGGTCCTGACTCTCTGTGGTCATTAAAAATCCATAGCACTTCTCGTAAAGAGTAGGGGTTTAAACCTCATGTCCTGGCCAAATTCCCTCCACTGGCCTCTGACCATCATGACCTCCTAATAATCCCCATCCACTTGATTGGCTCTATGACTCTCTCTCCTCTTCACCTGTAGCTGGTGTGTGGCGAGCGCACTGGCGCCGTTGTCCTGTGGCAGCCGTCGCATCATCCAAGTGGATGCTGCACACTGTTGGTAGTTGAGGAGAGACCCCCAATTTTTAGTGCACATGACTAGTCTTGTGGTTAATAATTAAACTGTGCAAGTCAATACACCATGACAAAATAGTCTGCTGTCGTAATATTTAATCAAAAACTGAAAATTTGCTTCCACTCTGGAATGGCGTTCTCACTATGATGACATCAGTTTGAAGGCTTGGGGAGAGTCCTCTTGTTAAGTCTGACGTAAGGACATTTTCCGGGACCATGTCTCTACTCATTTCACTTGAGAAGACTATATCAACAGCCATTTATGAGCACTATTTAATTAATATTACATATTTAAGCTAAGCATTTCAAAATGTGCAGTGCACACTACAGTCTCCCTGCTCACAGTGTCTCAGACACTAATATTTTATCTGAACCACTGTCTGGCCATCTGGGTTTTCAGTATGGAGATAAAGGTTAGGGTTATAATTTTTCAGTATTACATGACATCGTGGGTATATATTAGCACAGTTTGTTGTTTACTTAGGGGATCTGGCAGAGCGTTAGGACCCAGAAGCGAAGATATTAATGAAACATTTTTGGTAATTCATTAAATATTGCCGCTAAAAATTAACTAGTACTCTGAGTAGTTCTTGAGACGAGTAATTTGTACTTTTACTTAAGTACCATTTTGTCACCAGTACTTTTACTTGTAATTGAGTATTTTCAGCAATGTAACAGTACTTGTACTTAAGTACAAATTTGCAGTACTCTTTCCACCACTGATGTTTAATAGGAATAAGGAAGGAATTCTGAAAAACCTGTAATGATGACACATTCACAAATTGTTTGTATGAAATAGAAATGATGATGAGCATGAGCGGAGCAGCTGTACCAGTTAGAGCGGTTCTCATTCTCGAGTCAAGAATCAGTTGCAACGGTTTTCGGATCTCCAGTACACTGAACCGAGAACAGCTGCTTCTCATTTATTTGAAATCGAGACTTTTGTTTCCCAGTATTG
Source organism: Gymnocypris eckloni scoliostomus (assembly GCA_027564155.1). Classification (NCBI taxonomy): domain Eukaryota; kingdom Metazoa; phylum Chordata; class Actinopteri; order Cypriniformes; family Cyprinidae; genus Gymnocypris; species Gymnocypris eckloni. The sequence continues at coordinate 12,332,637 of CM050421.1, forward strand.
TATACGTGAGGCAGCGTGGATGATTCTGAGTAATGCTACCACTCAGAAAAATACCTCAGAGATTTAGAGATGGGAAGTCTGGTTCTTTCACGCGAACTGATTCTTTCGGACAGTTTGTTTCAATGAACCAGTTAAAAAAAATGGTTCATCGGTTCTTTTACGCCCCAACGTAATGATGTAATTCGCAGTGGTGGACAAAGTACACAGATCAAGTACTTGAGTAAAAGTACAGATACGTATAATAAAATATTACTCCAGTAAAAATAAAAGTACTGCTTTTTCAATTTTACTCGAGTGAAAGTACAAAAGTACTCAATTTTTTATGTACTTAAGTAAAAAAGTACTGATAGACAGATTTATTTTGCAATTTTATATAGACTACTTTATTTAATTTTATATTAGCACATATTTGTATAATCATACTGCCCAAAATACCTGGGTTTTTCCCAAAATAACCACTATATAGAGTCAAGATATATATTTTGTTGATATGGACTACGTTGATGAGAGTGATGTAGTAATGTTCGCTGTGAAGCTTACACTGTCATGTACCTGAGAGAAAACAGATTTCACCATCTAATCTTCACCAGTAAGAAAAAAGTGTTTTAGAACTTGTTGTTTTGCAGAACGTCAGTTATATATGACATGAGAATTAGGCCTGAAATTAGGAAGAACATTTTAAGGAAAATCTAATTATATTTTCATAATGATTTTTTTTTCTTCTCAAACTTTGTCTGTGGTGTAAAAACACCCCTGGCCCAATGCCCCCAGAGGGCATCACTTCCCACTCTGATAATTACTGTAGTTACTATGTTCTGAACATCACATCCTTTGTTTTTCCCTCAGATGGAATATATCTAGGTGGCTGAATAAAGATATTTGGACTTTCCTCAAAAATTTCCTCAACGTAGCACCAGCAAGCTTGTTAGCTAGACAATTAGCATCAGCTAACAATATTTACTTATTTTCAGTATGGTTATGAATAAACATTCATATCTGTCTACTAGTTGATCTGAACAATATAAAAATGTATACTGTTGATAAACAATATAAAAACAGACGTCACATAGGTCTAAATGCATAGCATTTTAATAAAACTGCTAACGTTACAGCAGCGGGAATTTGAACGCATACATGAGTTATTTTATTTAATCTGTGTTATTTTAATGTTTTGTTTTTTGACCTAAAACATAACGTTAGAGACACTGATGTTGATCTGTCTGCATTCAAGCATTTCACTGGGCTTAAATAGATCACCCTTTACAGCAGATTTAGTTCACAAACAACTGACAGTTTTGACCTAAATATTATTTTCAGTTACAATAATTAATCCTAAAATTCGACATTAGTAACTTACTTTTCACAGCATCAGTAGCGCGCTCACAAGATCTCCCGGTTCTTTACTTGTGAGTTCAGTTCACTGAAGAAGACTCGCTCTAAACGGATCATTTGAATCAGTGAGTTTTCGACTCGAGAACAGCTGCAATCGGATCATTGCAATTCGTGAATGAATCGTTTGTTGCGATTTACGAACCGATTGAACAGGTTCATTGAAAAGAATCAGTTTGTTCATGAATCAGACACCGCTTCATCGCCTTGGAGCATGTGATGTATTATAAGGAGTAACGATATGTTTTATGAAATGTAGTGAAGTAAAAAGTACGATCTTATGCTTTGGAATGTAGTGAAGTAAAAGTAAAAGTTACTCAAAATAAAACTACTCCAGTAAAGTACAGATACTTGAAAAATTTACTTAAGTACAGTAACGAAGTAGTTTTACTTCGTTACTGACCACCACTGGTAATTCGCGATGACGTAATGATCAATATATCATCCCAGGCATGGATGAAAATACACATTCAAATATATAAAGTCAGTAATCTTAACTTCAGTCAGTTAAAACACCATAATCATGATCTTTAACATTTACAGTTAAGTGGTGCAAGCACCCAAATACAGGCAGTGATGTGCATACGATGATTTAAGTCTTGAAGTTATAAAGTGGATAAATTATCATCAGCCCAGAAACCATAATCCTTTGCGATTTATTTTGTTATTAAATAAACTTATGTTTCACCCTCATTCAAGTCCTTGGTTTACCCGCGCCATAGCATTAGCATAGAATTACTTGTCCATATGAACTAGTTAAGTTCAGATGTGCTATGTCAGTAATAGTAGGCAATCACTGTTCGCTGAATCAAGCATGCGCAGTATCATCAGCTCATCGGTTCTCAAATCGGACGTGTCCGAAATAAACAGTTCTTATTGCACAAAGGCAGTCTGGTCTGGTCCTTAGTGGAGCAAAACTGCCTTTGCTTACAAATACAAAACCATCCAGAAATATTCAAAAGCAAGCCTTCACGCTGACTGAATATAAACATTGTCATTGCTTTGTTCACACAGCGCAGTACACACTTTGTGCTGTATGTTTTTATTGCTGTTATATGATTGCATAGTGCTTGTCATGAAATGACAGCATAAGACTTGTAAGAAGCATTCACTGACAAGGTTACATTGTGATCTCACTGACAGACAACACAAACAAAAGCACTTCAGAGTTGCATTTAGGGGAAAAAGTCCATCTGAACTAAAACTAAACAACCCGAACTGAACCAACAAAATTAAACAAACCGAACAAAAAAGCAAACAAACAAACAAAAAAAACTATTTGATTTATATTTAGTGGAAAAATAAAACAAATTTAATTAAATAAACGTTGGGGTAAAAGTCATACTGAACTATAAACATATAGGGAGAAACTCCAAAATACGAGTACAGTATTTGGTGGGGGAAAGCCTATAAATAAATAAACAATAAAGTATTGCATAAAGAAACATTCTTTCTACAAACATTCACATGGAAAAAAATAAAAAATTCTGAAGTAAAAGGATAGCTTTTGAAGTGAACTCGCATAGGAGTTCTTGACATGTCGTGAGAGATAGTGGCCCAATTAGCTGTTGTGTAAGTTGAGTAATACCGTTTGTTTGTTGGAATGCTTATTCGAGCCAGCCAACTGATATTTTCCCAATAATGACCATTCGCACCACCATCGCCTGGACTTCCTTGACCTCTGAGGTTATATGAACTTGTTAATGGGGTGTTGCTATTAGCAACAAAAGCTGAAAAAAGGCTTGCTGTAATGAGGATGATCAAATTCTGAAATGTGTTCTGGAATTATGAAATATTGCATAACCATCTGATCCACAATTTAATGGCTGTGGGGATCGTTTGATCCTCCCCCAGCTTCAACATATTCTTATTTTAAAGTAAAAAAACAAAAAAATACCTTTTGCATAAACCAATGTTTCACACCATCAAAAAACAGATTGCTTTTGATGTACGCCTTATTTTCAGGTTCTAATCAATCATTTGTTTAAGCTAATCTATTCCCAATCCAATTTATAATATAAATGGTAAACATAAAAACATGTGGTGACACATTTACTTAGAGTAAATGTTTATCGTCTAGTGATCAATATGACATTATTATGCGCAGACAGCTTCCACATATCGCATTTATGGAGATTAGGCAAACCTCATCACGTCATTCTACAGGTGTTTCCACAGCAACCATCAAGTAAACTCTCCCAGGACTTGCCTTCTGGTGTCATAAATTGATTAAGACACCCATCACATCTCCTTTACGCTATGGTGACAGCACAAGGTGAAAATATTCACCCAAAAAAGGTAGAAAATTGGAGAAGAGAAGCAAGGTGATGTTGACAGAACTGGGGCTAAGCAAGGCACACTGATCTGACCGGCATATCAACAGTAAATCGCCTTGGAGGGGTCCTATCTTTTCACTCACTCTCTCATTTCTCTCCCTCCTCCAGGCAGAAAATTGTGTTAATGCTTCACTAACACATGTCAGCCAAACTAAATGCTGCCCGGATAAAGACATGAGCAGACAGTAAGGCTGTGAGGAGAAAACTAATGCAGGGCCAAAACAAAAGCAAGAGCTCTTGACATTGGCCGCCTTTCACAGCCGACATGACAAGGGTGGAATCTGAAGGGTTTAAGGTTTAATGTATTCAATCACATTAATTAAAATGGAGGATCTTTCACCATGTCAATCTAATTAGCATGTTGAAATCAGTGAGGTACACTGCAAATGCATGATGGCTGTAAATGAATTAAATCTACAGCTTATTGATATTTCATGGGTGTTATCTTGTTACGCGGCTCTTGCAACAATGGCTGGAGATGCTAATAGAGGACACTAGAATATTGCATATACATGCATTTATCTTACAATAGGACCTTTTTTAATTCACTGATAACACAAGGCTGTTATCAGCAACAGCAGTGGCAGAAATAGGTTTTGATACTGAACTCTTAAAGGGATAGTTCACCAAATGATTTATTATTTACTCATTCTGTCATGACAAAGATATACAACTTTCTTTCTTCACAAAAGGAAATTCTCGAATAATATTGTCGCTACCTTATATAAAAAAAATAGAGAAATCTTGACCTTTGTTCGTTCTTTTAAACAGTATTCTATATATCATATTCCAAAAAAAAGAAGAAAACAAATAAAAAATTGGAAATAGCATATGTGTCTTACAAGACATTACATTTTAGATAAATTATATATATATATCTATATATATATATGTATAAATGGAACATTAGAGGGAAGATAAGAGTATTATCAAAAAAGGAGAGAAGAAAAGAAAGAAAGAAAGAAAGAAAGAAAGAAAGAAAGAAAGAAAGAAAGAAAGAAAGAAAGAAAGAAAGAAAGAAAGAAAGAAAGAAAGAACTAATTTAAAATATATAGTAACACTAATAATGGAACGTATCACACCTATAAGTGAGGACAGCTTGACAGTTTATTGGTAAGCCATGTAGCTTCTAGGCTGAGGCAAGTAGCAAACTAGTTACCTTGTTCCCAGAGCTTGATGAGTCAGCAAAGCTCTTTAGAGTGTCAGGAAAACTGTGGTACACCAGTGAAAGAGAGCAGATAAATGTATACCTATACTAGACTGTTTCTACAGATTATGAATCAGAGCACTTCAGAAGATCTGTAGCCAGTCCGGATCTTGCAAGGCCGAGAAGCCATCCCTATCATCAGAACACCTGCACTGAATGCCAAAGATGGAGAGGCAAACCATCCTTCCCAGAGACAGCTGACCATGACTCAATGGATTGGGCCCAACAGATCAAAGAAAGGAGATACATCACAAAATAAAACAAAACACCCATTCTTACTCACTTCTGACAATGTTCAAACAATGTATTATTTGTATTATTTTTTAGAAAGTATTAGTTTTAAACACTAATAAAATAGTAGTCATTTAAAATAAATACAATTAAATGTATATACAAAAGTTTTTTTTATAAACTACATTTTAAACTAAATGTTTGCTAATTTTCACCATCTAATGTCCTCTTACATATAGGACAAAACATAGATTTTATCACCAATGAGGGCCATCCAGACATGTCACAACACATTCAGCAAATTTCTAATATACGATCACATCTTGTATTACAGGAGTACAAAACATGAACTACATTCAAATTCTAAAAAATAAAAATTAAACCAAATTGAAGTAAATAATAATAATAAATTCAGGATTCAATGGCACCAGCTCTGTCATTGAGTCTTCTATTCTACTCTACCATGCTCCTTAGCCGTAAACAGAGGTGTAAAAGTATGTTGAGCTGGATCACAGCCTCGTGCTCACATCATTATAATGAAGCAGGACCAAATTTGCATCACAATTGCTACCAGCAACATTTCTCACCTCCAGCTCGAGCATGGCTGCACTCACACACAGCCACACAGCTAAACATAGCCACATAGAAGAGAGATTCTGCTTCATAAAAGAGTACAGTCTGAAGCTTCTGTCATGCAGCTAAAATTGTAAAGACAGAGGTTTAAATTAACATTTCACCAAAAAATGGCAATTCTGTGCCATTTACTCACCCCTATGCCCTTCCAAAGCTGCATTACTTTGTTTCTTTGTGAAGCAAAAAAGAGGTAAATGTGATGGCTTTTTCCTTGACTTCTGACATTCCTTTGCTCTTTTATGTAACATTACAATGACCATAAACCATACATATAAAATACACTAAACTAAATTATAAACGCAACAATTTAGTTTTTGCCCCCATTTTTCATGAGCTGAACTCAAAAGATCTAAGACTTTGTCTATGTACACAAAAGGCCTGTTTCTCTCAATTTCCATGCCATATGCAAACGGCGTTCACTTCAATGAAAGCAATAGATATGTGCAGCATTTGATTCATTATCAGCTAATTTCAATATCAGAGACCGCAACATGAATGGCACAACAAATGGCCTCAGGATTTCGTCACGGTATCTCGGTGCATTCAAAATGCCATCAATAAAATCCTACCTGTGTTCGTTGTCCACAACATACGCCTACCCATACCATAACCCCACCGCCACCATGGGCCTCTCGATCCACAACATTGACATCAGCAAACCCGCTTACAACGCTATTCACGCTGTCTGCCATCTGCCCTGTACAGTGAAAACCGGGATTCATCCGTGAAGAGAACACCTCTCCAAAGTGCCAGACACCATCGAATGTGAGCATTTTCCCACTCAAGTCGGTTACGACGATGAACTGCAGTCAGGTCGAGACCCCAATGAGGATGACAAGCATGCAGATGAGCTTCCCTGAGATGGTTTCTGACAGTTTGTGCAGAAATTATTTGGTTATGCCAACTGCTGATTGTGGCAGCAGCTGTCCGGGTGGCTGGTCTCAGATGATCTTGGAGGTGAATATGCTGGATGTGGAGGTCCAGGGCTGGTGTGGTTACACATGGTCTGCGGTTGTGAGGCCGGTTGGATGCACTGCCAAATTTTCTGAAACGCCTTTGGAGACAGCTTATGGTAGAGAAATGAACATCCAATTCACGGCAACAGCTCTGGTGGACATTCCTGCAGTCAGTATGCCAATTGCACACTCCCTCAAAACTTGTGACATCTGTGGCATTGTGCTCTGTGATAAAACTGCACATTTTAGAGTGGCCTTTTATTGTGGCCAGCCTAAGGTACACCTGTACAATAATCATGCTGTCTAATCAGCAACTTTATATGCCACACATGTGAGGTGGATGGATTATTTTGGCAAAGGAGTAGTGCTCACTAATACAGATTTAGACAGATTTGTGAACAATATTTGAGAGAAATAGGCCTTTTGTGTACATAGAAAAAGTCTTAGATCTTTGAGTTCAGCTTATGAAAAATGGGGGCAAAAACAAAAGTGTTGTGTTTATAATTTCCTTTCAGTGTAAAATAATCATAAAAGCAGTCCATACAATAGTAGTCCATTTTATTTATTATTTACTCCAAAAATAACTGACCAAGTTAAATGAATTAAATGTACAAAATAAGTGTTTTTTTTTAACAAAGGTATGCTATTTAGCAGATTACAAATAGTAAACTATTGGTTGCTGTGCCGTCAATACTGTGTGAGAAAAGGCCAATGTCTCTGTTCACATTTAAACAAACACTGATTTAACTCTAAGAGCCAGAAAAGTGCCATTCTAAATTATTGTAACATTACCATTTGACTCCTGAACAAAATAGACATTAAAGACTTCCTTACAGAACGTAAGCAGACCTTAAATACACCCAAGCCTATTCTCCGGGATAGAATCACTATAAATTGTAGATGACAGTCCTGTTCTGTATTCCAGATACCACCGTTACTTTCATTTGAGTAGCTGAAAACTAAAAATCACACCTATTTTCTGGCCAGGAGATAAGTCTGTAATTTTTAAAGGCCTGCTGGATGCATTAAGGAGCTAGGCAGGCATTGCAGAGATGAAACTACATTACAGACTGGAGGACTAGGTACTAGAAGTATTGTACTTGTCAATGGGTAACTTGTCATTTAGCAAAAAAATGACAAATAAATAAAATAAATAAATAAATAAAGTAAGGCTAGTATCAAATGCTGACTCCAGCTCCTTTTCCTCTACTTTGAAAACAATCTGAAGTCTAAAGTAAAGTGAGGTGTGCTTGCTTTTACATACATAGAAATTGTATGAAGTATCAGAAGAATTGACCCTCTTTCAGTTCAATTAAGTTGAATTTGAAACAAACGGATCACACCACACATTCATTATTTAATACATTCACAAAAAGTGAACGTATTACCCTTAATATAATGAAATGCAAAAGCAATCTGACAATCTATCCATCATCTATCCACTCATCCATCCATCTATGTCATCCATCTTTCTAATATTTAAACATCTTTCCATCCATCCATCTTTCAATTCATCCATATTTCCTTCCACCCGTCTATCATCATTCCATTCTTCCATCTGTCCATCTTTCTAACCATCGATACATCTGTCCATTCCTTCCATCCATCCATCTAGTAATTATTTTCTTTTAAAATATGAAATTGAACATGGGTAACACATTCTGGGAAATATTCATTAAATGTAATAAAATAAGCTATCCATCCATCCATCTTTACTGTTTTCTACGTCAATTCAAATATTATTTGAATTTACATTGAATTAGAATTTCCAAAGTGTTCTCGCTTCAACATTAAATTATGCACAACCTTAGTATACAAAGGTGTTCAGTGAGCTTATTCCTCAGAACCTTGTGCAGCCGACACCATTACTTCACCACACATACTACAGGGAATCCATTTTGCCAGTTACTGTAATGCTATAACATTCCCCTTGAAATATTTAAACTCTCCCAGCACAGGATGACACCATTCAGTCAAAGCAATAAGGAATTAAATTGCCCCATAAACTCACAAGGCAAGAATATTGAGTGAAGTGGTATCAAACCTCCCAGCGAATGAATTTTTCAAGTTACAAAGCCTATGAAACACGGTTTATATATCCATGTCATACTGTAGATTAAGCAAGCAAGTATATAGCAAAGACAAATCAGAAAAGGCGCAGTGAACGAACTGACACACAGATGTTGTATGGCACTAGGGCATGGAAGCATGCAGGGAGCGGGTCTCTGATGATTGCAAAGGGTTCTCAAGGGACTTCCTCTCTGTTCTCTTTTGTAAAAACGCAAGCTGCTTTTCACACCAACAGTCGTGACAACCCAACTGCTATTACAAACGTGTGTATTGGTCTGTGTGTGTGGGTATATAAGTGTATAGGAATGCGTTTGAGTGACTGCAAGGGAGAGAAAGAGCAGGATATAATTTCACACCCTGTGCCTCAATAACAGGCCATCAGGACACTCATTGATAGAAACAGAGCATCTTTACTTCTGCCAGTGCTCACACCGGTCTGAGCCGGCGGCTGTCCTCTAAATTACAGATTATCTTCAAGATTCAACCCAAATGCCCACTTTGGCTCAGTCTTTTCTTGTTATAAAATAGGACTTTATTAAAGATACTTGTCATATCCTTGAACATTGTAATGAATTATCTCAGACTAATGCCCATAAAATTTTCAAAAGCATAATTTGTTCAAACCTAACACTCACCAAATGCCATAGAAGAGTAAAAACTGGCTCTAGCAGCTTCCGGTTGACCAATATATTTGTTTTAAATCAAATGTAAATGCAAGGATGATACTCAGACCCTCACAGTCTATATAATAAATTATATTTTACTTCAGTGGAAAATGAACAGTTTTTTTCTCGAAGTGTCCATGCTTGTGATAATGTTGCTTGTAATGTTACTTATATTTAGAAAAATATCACAAAATATATTGTATATTTTGTAAATATACAAAAAGGATTTGAAAGTAAATATGTGAAACAGTATATAGCCATCATGGAACATATTGATGGCTCATTGGCCAGTGTATTATTTAGGATATGTATTAAGGTGGCAGAACAGCTTTCTTTGGAATTTCTGCTGATTGTGATATTCATATTCTTTTAAATTTATATATTTTAAATGTAAAACAGTAGTAGAGGGGGAAACTGATATTTCAATTAAGAACTATGAAAGAAACCCTCATTTTTGCAGTTTCGATGAAATATCCTCATGCGCAAATCAAGCAACGTCTTAATGTGTTTCAGGCTTTGAAATTTTCTCATTTCCCCACAGCTCTGAATCTTTCACACAGACAGAAAAAGTAATTGAATCTCTACTCATCATTTACTGTATATTGTTGTGCTTTTGCTGTTCTATAATCTCTGCTTGGGTAATATCTGAATATAATGGGTCAGATTAATCTTGTTTACACCTCAAGACAAATGTCTGTTTCTGTTGTGTATAAAACAATAGTGACAAAACAAAATACACAAAAGCAAAAAGCTCTATATCCCCAGGTAAGATTTTGTTTCAGTAAGCTTGAATGATTGACAGTTTTGCTCACAATTAGGAAACCACAATACAGCTTGTCGTAAAAGTTCTAATAAAATACAAATGCATGTAAAATGGCACTTGTTTCTGCTTCACAATGAGTAAACACTTTTTTTGGTTTTTTTTTTTTACATAATACATACATGAGCTTTAAAACAACTGGCAAGTTGTCCAGGTTTTGGAAAACACATGAATGCTAACTAAAAATAAAAATGCTAACTAATTATATTGACCAACCACTGGACAGTGTTTAATTTGGGTTTCATTTAGAAGCTGTTTGTGTAGTGAAATCAGGCAGAACAGCTTTCAGTGGAATTTCTGCTGATTGTGATATCCATATAGGTTAAGGAAATAAAGTGTTTTGAAGAACACATGAAAGCAGACAATCAGTTATTAAGCTTTGATACTCACATAGCAAACAATGCGTCAGACTAACTGATAAGCCCAGACTGACTGAACCCTATTTCACAAATGACCCTGACATTATGACTGCAATTTCTCTCTGAATGACTGATCTGCTTTTTTCGTCCCTAATATTTAGAGGAAACACCCGGTGTCCAGTCGCAACAAACCCCTTTATTTAAAAATAAAAAAATAAAAAATTAGCTTAAAACTGAATGGCCATTGCCACTAACAGCTTTCTTAAAATAAAGGCTTTGTTGCAACTGGTTTCTGGTCTTATGTAACATTAAACAAACATGTTTTAAATTAACTTAAATGCTAGTTGATTTCATGGCTTTAATGTAATGGACCGTCACAATAGTACATAAGCAATAATGCCTCAACACAGAAAAACAAACAGAAGGTTAATTACCTTCATGTTAATTAAGAGTACAATTTAGAATTGTGTATATACTAAACCCCTAATTGAGACTTCAACAATAAAGTCAGACAAGAAATGTTAGAATATTTTATTTTAAAGCAAAGAACAGAAAAATTAACACTTATATATTCGATTAAGGTAAAGCATTATGTTATTATCTCCTTATGTGGACATACAATAATCATACATTTTAATTACACAATCACATAATTCCAAATGTGTTATGCATCCTGATTGTATTTTAATAGCTTCATTAAGTAACAAGTGTGTTACAAGTGAGCCTCCCGTGCCACATCTCTCGCACCGCCAGTGGGAGCCTTCACCCGAGTATTAACTTAATTTGGACTCTAATTCCCAGCATCCCTCATACCTGGGACTGATCACCTTAAACCTGTCTTCAATTATACACTCATTCACTCTCACATAAAAGACTCTCTCACCAGCTCTTCAGTGTGAAGTCTTGATTAGCCATGGTTATCATTTCTGAGCGGTTTCCTGTTATTATGCCAATCTGTGTTTTGACCTGGACTGTTTATCCTGTACTCTGATCATTGTTGCCAGCCCCGACCCTTCGCCTGTTAACTGAATGTGTTTGCTTGCCGCCTGCCCTGACCTTCTGCCCGCTCTCTGGATACTTTCCCCTTTGCTTCAACTATTTTCTGCATTGCCTTGTACCACGTTTCGTCTAATAAACTGCAGATGAATCAATACGCTTCTGATACATCACAAAGTGTCAACATGTTAGCACATAGCTGATGTGAAAAAAGTTATGCAACAGCACACCGTCCTCTTAGTATCTTGTTGTATGATTTCTACAGTTACAGTATAAACCTTTGATTAGAGTTCACACAAAAAAATTATTTACTTGCCCTTGTGCAAACCTATAATAAACCTATAACATTCCAAACCTATAACACTTTTGTCTGTCTTTCGAACACAAATTCATATTTTTTTTACATCTGAAATGTAAAAAAAGGTACCCCAAAATTATCGAGACGAACAGAAAAAGGAAACCGTTTTTTATACATTTGAAATCGATCAGCTATAAGCGCTCATGTTGTTAGTCAAGAGTGCAGATAAAACTGATTAAAGTTTCAGTCGAAAGGGGAGATGTAAACATACTCCAAGGAAAAACTGAAATATTATTGTGTCAGGGCATGAAGACATTTTGTAATGAAAAATATTATTGCACACACATATTTTACCACTGTTTCATCTGTTGTAGTTACACCAATCGACCGTTGGAATTTAATTTTTAACCCAACTGGTTGCGTTGTTGTTGAAATAACCCAATACACATAGGAATAACCTAACAAAGTGACTAAACATATTTAACCCAGATATTGGGTACAGCAAATAACCCACATTTTTTTAGAGTGTGCATGTTTAAATAAGTCAGGGTTGCTGACTTCAAACTTCAAAATAAGTTTGAGTGACTGCTACACGGCATTGAAGGGAAAATCATTTTCTAACAAGACATTTGGCGGTCAGATATTTTACTGAAATTAAATTGAAACTTGACACATTCCCAGCCAATAACTATCAGTTTGTGTGCCAACAGAATTGCTGCAAGTTATGGAATAAGTAAAGGCAAACTTACAAGTTAACTGCGCACAGGAAATTAGTGCTGTATTCCGCCAGAAGGACTGAGGAGACAGTTGAGGGTGGATGAGGGAGAATGACTCAGCCTTGTTACTCAGCATGCAGGTTATTTTCTGACGCAAGACACCATTGGGAATTATACTCCTCACTACCTGGACCTTTCAAGCGTCTGAAATACTTAACCAGACAAGACATTCATTGTCAGATGTTACTGGTGTTTTTTTCTGTCACTGAGGGTGTAGAAACAGGAGACAACAGACAAAAGACTAGGGTAATAAGGTCTGGATCACGTAAAATGCCCCCATCAAAGCCTCTTTTGTCTCTGAAGCAAAGCAAATTTGCATATGCCGAATACTGGAGTAAATCAGGCCTTGAAGCTATTGTTTTTACTCTATTATTATTAGTTCTAAACTATTTTGTAGTACAAAAACAATATGCAAGATAGGCTAAACTTGTTGAGCTTGTAAGCAGTTTTTAAAAAGAAAAAAAATCAAACATAAAAGTTGCTTTCTAGCACATAATACCAAAGTGCAACAGACCAAAATTAAAAGTAAAAGAAAAAAAGATAATTTCCAATAAACACTGAATTTAAACGTGGGAGAGAGCATGGATAATTGCACTTATTTTTTTATCATTTATTCTTTACATATCCAGCCTAAAGCTGTAAAACTAAATTTCTAACAAGCCCGAGGTAGAAAAATATATTTTTTGCCAATCAATACACAAAACATTCTCAAACACTTCACTGGCTACCCTCAAAGTATGGAGGCATCTCTGAATAAATGCATGCGTGGACGGAACAACAGCGTTGGATTCTTGGGAGGGGATTAATGGTGGCTGGTAGCCTAAACCACACTGGAAAGGAGACAAACCCATAGACGAGACCGGGAGGGAGTTATCTGCATACTCGGCCATGGTTAATCTGGAACTCCAAGACGACGGTTCGGCAGAAACCTCTCCAAATCCTGGTTGGCACGCTCTGCCTTCCCACTAGTCTGAGGGTGATAACCAGAGGATAAACTCGCAGTCGCCCCCAGCTGCCGACAAAATTCGGTCTCAAACCTAGACACAAACTGGGGACCACTGTCCGAAACCACGTAGGCCATGAATACGGAAAACGTGATCCAAGACAACAGTCGCTGTCTCCCTTGCTGAAGGTATTTGGGGAGGGTAATGAAATGAGCCACCTTAGAGAACCTGTCCACCACAGTGAGGACTACCGTCATGCCACTAGACGGGGGTTGGCCAGTGACGAAGTACACTGCTATGTGTGACCAGGTCTGCGAAGGGACTGACAGTGGCTGGAGTAACCCTGCTGGGGTCGATTGGAGCCCTTCCCAGCAGCGCAAAGCAGACAGGCCAACACGAATAAACGGACATCCCGCACCACGGACGGCCACCAAAACTGCTGCTTGATCAACATGCAGGTACAAGTTGTTCCTGGGTGGCAAGCTAGCTTGGAGTGGCCCCACCTGTAGGACGCTAGTTCAGACTGACTCGGGCACAAACAACAGACCCTCTAGGCATATATAGTAGTACTGCGTAGCGGAAGATTGTGGAGGATTGAGGATTGAGCCGTGGTTCAGTGCGACGGTTACTCGTTCCATCGGGATTGGGAGGAGGGGTTGCCATAGGAGCCACGGGAGGAATAGTGTGTAGTTGATCAACCCGTTCAACCAGCTGGTTAAGCTGGAGAGAGATCTCGGAGTAAGCGCGCCAGGATGCTGAGATCTCCTCCTGATGACGACCCAGAAGAACACCCTGTTGCATGAGGGCTCGGCGCATCTCATCCTCCTCAAGTGTCCATGATATGGTGAGTAGATTCTGTGATGGGACGAGGAGAACAGAGGACTCAAAGGCAGAGGATAGACGCAAAGAGAAGGTTTATTCTCCAAAATAAAATGGTAACAAAAACAGCAAGCAAGTCTCTGGGGTAATCCAGCTACCATCAGCAGTGAGAAGCGGATCCAACAAGCTGATCGATGCTTGCACAGGACCAACCACCTGAGAGTGGAGCGAAGCAGAGAGTGGCAGTCTTACTCTTTCCAAGCGTCCTGGGAAACAGACAGACAAAACGAGAGTGAAACACAGGAGCACAACACAGCATGAGCATAGAATACAAAACAATCTACTTACAACAAGGACTAGTCAGAAGATAACTATAAAGGAAAAGGTAATGAGCGATAGGTGGGATAGAAGCAGATCATGACATGCGCAGCCCCACTGCCAGATCAGCGCTGATTGCACCTGTCACGAGCCGCCGAAAAAGACATGAAAACACAGACAGCAGAGGGAGCTAGGAAGGCACCCTGCTGGCAGGCATATAACCCTGCAGTTCAATAATGGTTGCCCACTGAAGCTAAGCAGGGTTGAGCCTGGTCAGTACCTGGATGGGAGACCTCATGGGAAAACTAGGTTGCTGTTGGAAGAGGTGTTAGTGAGGCCAGCAGGGGGTGCTCACCCTGGGGCCTGTGTGGGTCCTAATGCCCCAGTATAGTGACGGGGACACTATACTGTCAAAAAGCACCGTCCTTCGGATGAGATGTTAAACCGAGGTCCTGACTCTCTGTGGTTATTAAAAAATCCCATGGCACTTCTCGTAAAGAGTAGGGGTGTAACCCCGGTGTCCTGGCCAAATTTCCCCCACTGGCCCTTGTCAATCATTGCCTCCTAATAATCCCCATACACTTGATTGGCTCTATGACTCTCTCTCCTCTCCACCTGTAGCTGGTGTGTGGTGAGCGCACTGGCGCCGTTGTCCTGTGGCAGCTGTTGCATCATCTGAGTGGATGCACACTGCACACTGGTGGAGGTTGAGGAACCCCCCATGTGTATGTAAAGCACTTTGGGTGTACAACAATACACAATAAAGCGCTATATAAATGCATCATTCATTAATTCACCCTGACCCGTGACAATGTAAACACGCAGCAAGCAAGATAATGATGCGATATGGGAAATGTATTTTTAAATTAACTCTAAAATCTCCAAGAAACACATTTTAAAGGAGTTAAATTACAATAATTGAATTTTTGCAACAAATAAATTTTTACAAAAAATCTTAATATTTAGTCATAATTTGTTCATTTTAATGACCATTTCCTACCCTCTCTCTACCCTAACTAGAGCCAGTTTTTGCCCATCTCTCAACAATAAAATTTGCATTGTGACAGGTTCACAAAACAATCTATACATTTGCCACATAAACTGTTAAAAGTCTGACTAAAACTCATTACTGAGAATAAGGTATTTTTGCATTTTTGTCTGGGAGCTACAGAGCCACTGATCACTTAATGTAGATTCACAAATGTGCAAAGCCTGTGTGAGCAATTTATCTTGAACATATGTCATGGAAATTGTTTGATTATGTGACATTTTCCTTATTGCTGCAGCCATGTATATTTTTAAGGCAGGAAATAGGGCCGCCTCGTTTCATTTGTCGCCTTTTTGATAGTGTGCAACGTTGTTTCCCTTGTGCTTGACTGGCCCCTGAACGATCCTCCCCCCCGGCACAAAGGGCCTTTATTAGAAATCTATCGGTGCTTTTAATGTGAAAATGCAATAAAGTCATTTCACGCCGCGTTGAGCAACCTCCACTTGTTATTGCGGGCCCTCTGTGTTATTGCAGGCCCTCTGTGACTTACTCGCAGGTTGGGGAGGGGGAATCACTTCCTCTTTTCTCTCTCTGATTATTCACCCATCAGTGAGGTAAAGCTAAGATATGTTTGCACAATCAATACAAACCAAAAATCTGCTTAAACTTGACATTGTCCTTGATGATTGAATGTAGATTAAATCAAGTGTTTCTAATGAACTGAGATTTTTTGCACTTGCATCACTTTGTTTTTGGTCCAAACCAGAGTTCAGTCCCAGGTGTCACCAGACTCAGTCCTGGATGGCTGGTGTCCTGGAGAGTTTAGCTCCAACCCTAATGATACACAACTGAACCAGTTAATCAATGTCTTACTTGAAACTTCTAGGCAGGTGTCTCTTGAGGCAAGTTGGAGCTAAACTCTGCAGGACACTGGCCCTCCGAGATCAAGTTTGATGACCCCTGATATAGCCCAGATAGCCCAGTAACACTGTTATTACAAAAATAATAATAATATATTTTTATTTTATTTTATGTTATTTATTATATAAAATGTGTATTTATTATTTAAATGTTTAATGTTTAGTACAAAGTAAGGCTGCGCAATTAATCAAATTTCGAATCGCAATTACGATTATTTATGCCACGATTACATAATCTCCAAAGCCGCGATTACAAAAATAAATATACAATTAAAATGCCCACTTGCATTATTATGTGTGTTTAAGAGGTGTTTGCAGCACAGAGTTTACTCAAACACACTGGATAAAATACATTTTGTCAAACTGATAGTCGTTGTCACTATGTTGTGCATATGTTAAACACCAAACGTGTCAAAGGCGGAACAAAATAGCGGTACTCGTTTGAACTGTGCGCTACACTGTCCTTTTATCCGCTCACCTCAGAAGAAAACAGCGGAGCGCGAGCTTAGAGCATCTACGTTATTACAGTGAACAGTCGCGATCACGCACTAAACAATGCTGTGAAATCCAGTACGAAGCACTCGAGTTCAGCACAGAGTTCTTCAGTACAAATCATGTCTCTTTAAACTAATTTAAAGCCAAATAAATCGGAGCTGCTTTTCTCATCAACACTGATGCAGAAAGCAGCAGAAACAGTGCAACAATGATCCAGTTAGAAGACGTTTCAATCCACAAATCACCCACATGTACCATATGTGGCATAAAAGCAGGATATTCATATTGAGTATTATTATATTATTAATATACTAAATATGTTAAAGGAGTAATGTAATTACATTATTTTGTTAATCAATCGATCAGTTGATTTGTAGTTGACAATGTCTTTAGGCTACTGTTTTTCAATGCAAACACCATATTAGAAACCATATAGTTAGGCTACTTTTTACCATGGTAATGAAGTGCTGCACTTTTGGTTATGTATAAAATATCAGGCTGTTACTTTTCACAATGGAACTGTCAAATGTGCATTTTCATCCCAACTCAAGCTCCTGCTACTCTGAACTCAATCTCCTGTTCTAATGTTCATTTCTAAGAGACAAAACTTGTAATATTACATGTTCAGTGCTACCAAATCACTGCCACTGCTCTCACATGTTATTCTGGAGCCCTGACAATATAAATTGTACTGTAAAATGTTACTGTAATTTAAAACTTCATCTGTTTAATTGTACATGAAATACATTTTCTTTTAGTTTTAGTATAACATTATGTCACGGTACGCACAGGGATCCAGGAACGAGGAGACGAGGATTATAACAAACGGGGTATTTAATTCAGAACAAACAGAGGAGACACAGGAACACAGGTAAGGACATCTATACGAGCTTGACACATATGACATTAACAATAATCCACAGGAAACATAGGGCAGAACAGACTATATATAGGGAGACATAACTGGAAACACCTGGGACGTAATCAAGACACAGACGGAGACTAATTAACTAATGATGGGGAACAGGACGGACCAAATATGGGCACATAACACAAGGGTAAGGCAACACAAGGCAGAGGGAGACAAAGTCTGACACATTATTTCCATACATAATTTTACCATTTTTTTGTTAAAAGAAGAAACCAAACCAATGTATAGTTGACATTTGAGGCTCAATGCTATAGAAAAGCAATAAATGTTATGGGAGAGTGTTTTCAGCCTTTATATATATATATATATATATATATATATATATATATATATATATACTGTATACATATATATATATATATATTTTTTTTTTTTTTAACCTAGCATGCAGCTTCAAACAACAGCATAAATCTGCTAAAAAATAATCGTTATTAATAATCACAATTACAGTCTCAAGGGAATAATCAACAATTATGATTTGTCATAATCGTGCAACCCTAGTACAAAGCTGAATTTTCAGCATCATTACTTGTCTTCAGTGTAATATGCTGAGAAGACATTTCTTATTATCGTTCATTTTGAAAACAGTTGTCTTGCTTAATATTTTTACAGGATTCTTTGGTGAATAAAAAGTTCAAAAGTATAGCTTTTGCTTGAAACAGAAGCATTATACATTTATTTACTGTCACTTCTGATCAATTTAATGCATCCCTGCTTATCAAAATAATTATTTATTTTAAAAAACATCATCCAAACTTTTGAATGGTGGTGTAATTTTAATGTTATGAAAACAAGTAAGTGTAAGTTTTATCAAGTTGTTTTAATGACAATTATAGCGGAACAATACTGTGCATACATCGATATAAAGACTCAAGACAGAGGCAGAGTTCTGCTTAACTCACACACTCTTCTAAAAATACAACACAGTTTCCTGTTTCCGAGCAGTCAAATATCTCAGCCAATCAAACCAACTGCAGTTATACAATAGCCAATGCGTCATTTCTCAAACTGCTTCAGGTTCTTAATGAGTCATGTTTTACAACTATCAACTGTTATAGTTGGAAAGAGAAAAACTGTAATAATTTAATGAAATACTAATAATATTTGTTCATATATTCATAGTAATATTTTTTCAACATTCATATGTTTATAACATTCCCAGTATAATACATCAAAAGGATCATATTTCTGGCTTGTGTCATGGGGCACACAGCGGGGAGGAACGAGGAACATGGAGATGAGGATAATTCAAATTAACAGTCTTTAATTTAAAAAAGGCAGTGCAAGACAGGGCAAGGCAGACACACAGGAACACCGGGAGTAATGAGTAGACCACACCACATTAACTAAACAGACAGCAACTTAAATACACAGAATAATTACTAACATAATAAAACACAGCTGGGACATAATTAACTTACGGACAGGAAACAAACCAAATAAGGACACAAGAGGGAAACACATGACTCACACGACACATGACTGACAGCTTGGAGATAGAGTATTAATGTTTGCAGCAAATGCTCTACTGTGAAAGTGCCTAAAAACTCAAGTTTCCAGTTGAGAAGTAAAGTTCATGTATGAATCATAACAAATTCTGAATGTACATCTTTTCTCGTGATCTATTTTCAGTTAAAAGCACAACACAGCCACAATAAACTGATTTCCTCCATGAGCACCCTTTATCTATTTCCTCAAGCTTTAAGAGTGTAGATAATGCTGTGCTTAACACTATCTTCATTCTGCACTTTCAACAGTCAAGGCAGTTTGCATAATTTGATGACCAGTAAGTACTGCTCTGCACTCTCTAGAACGGACATTAAGAAAGATGACAGAAAAAAATGAAGAGTCTGCATAAAAATAAACTGAGGTGCATCTCGCAAAGCTTACATCAATATTATTAACTGCCCTAAAAAAGTCCAAAAAGGTCATCCTTCATAGTGCTCCACAGTGATTTTTTTTATTTTATTATTGTCTCGGGACAGGGTTATTCAATGTGACGTTTGAGAGCTCCCCACCTGCTTTAGTATTTGAGCAAGCATTCTCCCGAACACGGGATGTCAAAATCTTTTAGTCACTAACGTTGACATGTGATAGCAAAAGCTACAGTCTCGGACCCAGAAAGCACTCGCCGCTTGAGCTGACTGCATGTATTTTTGCCCGTTGCATCAGACAGGACAAATAGGACTGAATTGACTTGGTTTGAGTGTTTGGGAAGGACTGAAGGAGGGCATGATATGCAAAATGCCACTAACAGAGTTTGAATTCACAGCACATTCCACTGAACACTTAGGACGATCTTTAACTTTTATTGAAAGAAACAAAAAACAACAATAAAAGACTTCACACAACAGTCATTACTGAATGCTTTAATTTGTGGAAAATTACTTTTGTTTAGATGCAATATAGCCTGTGAGGAGAAAAAATAAGCATAAAGAGGATTGATCAAAAGAGAATTGACATTGAACACATCCATAATGTTATCAATATGTCCTTGAGTACAACAATCAGTACTGTCTAAATAGAAGTATAAATAAGAAGCCAGCAGTGCCAAGTCCAAAAGCTTTCCAGGCAACATTAGCGATACTATACTAAATATCATTACTGAAATGCACTTTTTATTGATTTTTACTCGGAGTCTGTGCTAGATCATAAAAAGAGACCCGAAAAACAAGCATATTACATCTAATTTGATGAAACTGCTCCTTGACCATTCAGCCGTGTCTGTCAGAACTGATTTTCAAATTCTTAAATTGTATGCAGAACTTTTAATGGTTTATGAAATTCTTACATCTTTTATTGTCTTCAGACTATTCATAAGAGAATCAAGCTTATTGGAAATCGGTGGAGCTGAGTTGAATTTTTATGCATCAAAAACCTTAATAGCAAAGCGACCGTACAACCAAAAGTACAGGCAATCATTTAATTTTTAATTGACTTGATATGGTTAATATATTGTACTTCTGAATGTTCTCTTAGTATACTTTTGTATCTGCTTCTCAGAGCTGTTTCTATATTTTAAATTCCTTACAAATGCTTATTTTCTATGCTTCTGTTATTACTGTTTTTAAGTCTAATAATTGTGATTAAAGCCACCCAAAACTAACATTTCACAACCACGAGTGCATTGACCAACCATAAATGATGGCAAGGAAAATATGAACAAGATTAAATAAATTAAATAGACTTGAATCATCTCTTATTATTGAACGGCCTTGAATCGGAATGATGGTGAGAGGGAAAGTGAATGACAGTGGGAGAGGTGAGGGGTTGAAAGCTTCTGGAGAGGGAGCAGAGGCTTACATCAGTATCGTATCATGGCAACAGAGACAGATGGAGAAGGGGTGGAAGACGTGGGTGTCAAAAAAAAGGCTGTGCTTTTCACCGAGCCTGAGTTTAGTCAGCGCAGAGAGACTTTGACAGATAGACACGCATACACTCAGAAAAAAAACACATGGATGCTTATTCGCATTCAGCACAACACAAGCAACACGACCAACTTAGATAATGAACTCTGAGTCACTGTCTTCCCTGACCATCACTAATTCTCACAAACCAATTTGAATATTATGGAAAACATGAACAGAGTCTGTATTTTAATTGCTAAATTTGATGCATTGATTCAACACTGGACACATGAAAAAGCAGACTAGATGTTTCCACTTGTGTTCTTAAGGAAAAGAGGAAAGTAAATGCAGATAACAAAAACATGCATTTAGAAGGATTTATTTTTGTGAGCATAAGGGCACTAACAATCTCTTTAATAACCATTATGCAAATACATTATATTTTAAGATATATTATAATAAAGGAATGATCAATATATTGAATTATTTAATGTATATTGAAAATGCAGAGAATAATATATTGTGTTAATAATTTAAATATATTGATGAATACATATTGATTGGTAACAGTGTATTTACTTATATAACAATGTAATTATGTATGTACAATTCATAATACATAGATTTGCATGTGATAAACAATGGCAGTGTGTGTGTATAAATATATCTGAACATGTGCACTATATGTTCACATATATTTGAGAACATGTAAAGTATTCAATATATGTATACAACATGGGTGTGTGTGTATTTATATTTAATACATTTATATTTTTAAAATGTTTTTTTTACAATTATTTGCCATGTCCTCACCAAGACATTAAAATCCTAACATTTCAATATTTGTTTTTATTAAACAATTATTTTCATATGTGCCACTGCATTTACCATTAATGTGTATACAAAACGTGTAAATATGCAAACAATAAAATGAAATAAAAAGTTTTTAAATAAGTGTTTTCCATATATGGAAATGCATTCTGTAATATATCATATTTTAGTTTCCACTATATTCCCATATATTTTGTATTTTTAAACTGTACTTACAGCGCTGATATTTATTTATTAATTTGCTTCATCAGATGATTACAGAGTGCAGCTATTTATGTAGATGCAATTATTGATATACTACATAGAACACACAAGATTTTTGAGAAGAGTGTTTTTTACAAAGCTCTGTACATATGTTTGTTTCTCTTTTTTCTCTTGTATGACTGTTTGCATGTGTCTTTCTTAACCGCTCAGTTTATGGAGACTCTTTGCTCTCCACTATGTGATGTTCCCTGGATTATGCACCAGCTGTCCCCTAGAGGAAGCTTGTCTAAGGAAGTATGAACAGCCAAACGAAAGAAAACTAGGGCTGTCACAGTTAACATGTTAGCGCATACCATTAAATATATTTTCTTGTCAGGTGGAATTTAAGCATCATCAAAACTCAACAACAATAAAATATCACCTAGAAGTCAAACACACCACCACAGCAGATCATCAGTGAAAAAAAATTAAGAAAACACAACACTTGGCATGTACATACAAGTACATAAACTCAGGCAAGTTCTGTTACAGAAATTCTTATGGGTTTTAAGTGTCATTACTGAAACAGGCAACACTGTACAATTAGGTTCAATTTGTTAACATTACATAATGTAACAATAATGAAATGTTAATTCATACATGCACTATTGTTTCTTTGCCAATTCATGTTTGTTCATTGTTCACAAAAGTTAAAAATGGTTAAAAAGGCATTTTGTGGAATATGCTAAATGTAAATGTAAAATGTATATATGAAAACATAATATTTAGAAAGTAGCCTACAAAATTGTTGTCAATGTATGCTTCATGTTAGCTAAATAACTAATTTACTAGTATACTATTGTTCAAATGTTTTGATTATTTTATGAACAGAAAGTTCAAGAACAGCATTTATTTGAAAGAGAATTATTTTGTAATATTATAAATGTATGTATTGTCACATTTGATCAAATTATTGTATTGATTTATTTGAATAAATGGTAGTGTGTGTGTGTGTGTGTGTGTGTATGTGTGTGTGTGTGTGTGTGTGTGTGTGTGTGTGTGTGTGTGTGTGTGTAAAAATAGACACTACTCTGAACAATGATTTTAATAATAATAATAATACAGTATATACATAAAAATACTGACCACAAACTTTTGAAGGGTGGTGCATTAACATTATAAGAGAAGTGTTTCCCTAAAAGTATTTGTTAATTAAACAATGACACTTTTGCCCCCCGATGAACTTGTAAAAATGTTCCTTGTAGATGGCTTGAGGGATGATGTGTGTTGTCTATGCTCGGGGCTCGCTGGTTCGATATCATTCTTCGCTTTAGTTATGACCTTATGCTCATTTAATTTAGCCAGAGAATATTTATGAAGCATGAGCGTTTCTGAGCATTTAAGTCATTTGTGGTCATAAGTATTTGAACGTTACCTTAAATTACATCACTTTTTAACTGCCCTGTAATATATGATATCACCCAAGAAAATGTCAGTGGCATTTCCCAGCATTTCAATTCATAATGCAAATATATGTATCGGAAAATAAAATGTGTTCAATAAAAATGCTCAAATTACATGTTAAAAGGGGAAAAATGAATTTATTCGCCCTAGTGTTGTTTCCATCCTGTCTAAGATTATTTATTCTGTTGAGTATACATGTATTTATTAAACGATTATTGATTGATTGATTGATTTAGGCCATACAATTAACGTCAAGAGGGACCAATTTTGAACCCCGTTTACACTATCATTTTTATTTAGTTTTTTTTTTTATTGGGGGCAAGAAAATACTATTTCATTTTTTCTAATTCAAATTCTCACAACCGTTTGCATCACTCTTTTGTCACAAAATACTTTATTTTTGTGTGTCAATCTCTTTAATTACTTAGACAATTAGACAAAACACTAGTGCTGGTGACAAATAAAAAAGAAGAGTATTTTTCTCAGTGTGGCTCACAATTTCATCTCCAAAATATCACATTTCATTCAATGTGTTACTTGTCATTTACTTGCAATTGTTCATGAAATTTACAAGCAATTTCTGATAAAAAATTGTTTCTACACCAATTAGATTTTTTATGTAATTTTCATTGTATGTATATTGTTCAAAATATATGTTTTATGTTTCAAAGATCTGAAAATAAAACTCACAGGTTGAGAAAGACACTGACAACGAACGATTACTTTATTTTCAATTTTTGCAAACTACACCTTGACACCTGTGTTATACACATTTTTGGGATCAGTTCAATTTGAAAAAACTCTTATGATCACCAAGATCACCGAGTTTTTTTTTTAATATATTTTAAAATGTACTTTATTCCTGTGATGCAGAGGTGAATTTGGTCACATGTCGCATAGTGCTTCAGAAATCGTTCTATAAAACTTTATATACATTTTTGGCAAACTACAACTTGACTAAACTACACTGGTGTTTTCCACAAATTTTGCCAGTATTTGCTGCATGCAAGCTGCTCCAAGACAGCAAACATCACAGGTGAACTATCAAATGTCTCAAGAGTGGAAATGAGAGGGGGTGGATATAGATTTGTGAGGACCAGCAATTAAGATGAATTGAGGCAGGGGAGGGCTGAGATCCCAATAAGACCCTGCTGCCATGTAATTACATGCTCTCTGCTTCTTATCGAGTGGATCCAAACATCTCAGTACTGGTGGATTTATGAGAGGCCAGTGTGGCAGTTGGGGGCACTTGGAGGTAAAATGTCATCCCTGCTTAACAGCTGCAACCATAGTTATCCACAGATGGATTTATGCGAGCGAACCCACGTCCCTAGGGCTTGACCCTGGAGGAGGGAAACGCAGGTGAGCGGAGACAGACACTACAAGTCATGAGGAATCGACCCCGTACGATGATGCACATTTGACGATTGCCATCACAGTGGTATGTCGGAGACTTATCATCCCAGGGAACGGCTGAGAAATCAAGCTCGATGATGATGGAGGATATTCAAACATAATATCACGAGGAGAGGGGGAAGTGTGAAATGAAGCCATATCCTCTTTTAAAAGAGAGATTGCTATTCCAGGACCTCTGTGTGGATGTTTGCGTGGTTTAATGAGATGCCACTTTTGAAAAAGCCATCACCGAAGGGCTTTGACGCCTCGTGCTCCCAATGGACCACGGACGAGGAGAGGCGTAAGAGGGCCTGGACATCAGAGACAGGACTCAGGGACATTTGGCTGAGAAGATAGCTGAAGACAGACAAGGGAACAGAGAGAGAGGCGATGAGAGAATGGGATTTTGTGAAACATGAGAACTGCAAAGGGAACAGATATGGAGTAGGTAACGAGATTTGGAGGGAGAGAAATGGAGAGCATCAGATGGAGGAGAGAAAAAGGGTAGAGGCAAGAAATGCGAATCTCTTCCATTATAATAACCCACCTCTGACTCTCGCTAGTGAGGCTCCTTGCTTATCTCATCTTCAACCCAGAATAAAACCCATTTTCAAGCCTTAGAAACAATATAAAGAAAGGTTACCAAGCTCAAAATCTGTGACACCCCTAGTTAGAGCGAGGCCGAAGAGGAGTATAAAAATGCATGACATGCCGCGGTCCCGCGTGTACCATCTTGATTGTCGAGTAGCACAGAAGAGCAGCAGATATCAAGCTGTGTCACAGTAATTTGGTGCAACAGACATGGCGAAGGATAATCATGTCCGTGCATCCATCACATTTTAGTACTCTATTTTATTATGTAGGTCTTCCTTTCTGTTCCTGTTCTCTTTTTCTTCCCTGGATTACAGGCATTTTTGACATTAATGTCTCTTTAGGCTAAACAGATTAGGGGCTGTAATGACTCTCGACAGTGCCTGGGAGCATGTGAGTCACATCTATTTGAGCAGGATGGCAAATTTGGTTCTTACAATGCCAGATACACTGCAATGTTAAATGCCTTGTCTATTCTCATCCAAGCTGCATATCAAGGCTGCAAACCTTCTCGCCCCAAGGGGAAGATGTTTAAGCAGTGAGATGGGGGCTGTGGCTTATAGACGCCTCTGCTCATCTATGCCCACAAGTTCTCTATCTTCTCTGCTTCTCACAGAGAGTTGGAAAAGAAAGTGGTGTACGTGCCAAACAACTCTTAACTTCCAGGCACAGAGGCTGCCAGCGCTGATAATTCTGCCCCTGAATTGCAATTGCCATTCAGCACCCTTTCTCTTGAAAAACAAGTCAGACGAGAACAGTATCGCACCAGCCAGTAAAGTAACCAGATCTTTGGACTTTGTTGAAGACAAACAGTGCAGAACAGATTGATTATGCACTGACATGGCAATCGCATTGGATTAAAGTATGGCTCTTGCAAATCCTGTATGAATAAATAAGATGATGCATGTAATTTCGTAATGTAAAATTAAAAGACATTTATAATGTTACAAAAAATGTATTTAACATTACTTATTTCAAAAACATAAAAACAATATTGACCTTAAACTTTTGAATGTTCCAAATATGGCTTATTCTTTATCACCACTGTCCCTACAGTGTCAAAACGTGCGCCAAAGAACATTGCAAACAAAGTTATTAGCAGGCAATCGTTTGGGAAATAAGAAACAATACAACTAATATAAATGCATATTTCTTTTCAATTTTATATTCATGTTACATTGTTACTTAATGCAATGTTTCCCAACTGATATGCCTGGAAAACTGTGAAAAAAAGTATAAATAAATAAATTATATAAATATACTGCAGCATTGCTACATATACGAATATGAAAATATGTTGTTTTATTACAGTGAGAAATCCACCTGTGACCTCATCCAAATCATCACATATTGACAGTGGGTCAGGACCCTTTGGTGTCACTTTTTGACGCACAGGGTATACTTTTAGCCTAATTTTTTGTCCTGACCAAGTGTCAATATATGATATATGAGTTGGGTGTGAGAACCACACATTAAGACTTACAAAAAATGATAAATTCTTAAAAAGAACATTTAATGTCTTTATGTAACAATACTTTAAAATCTTGGATTTAATCTGTCATCTATTCCAAAAATGGGGCTCTGTATTTTCAGACTGGTGATAATTGCAACCACTTACATACAGTATATGCATGATAGCAAGATTGATATACACAAGAGCAATATTATGAAATAATATTAAGCCAGAATAGGATAAAGTATTCTATAGTCAGAAAAAGAAAATATATTAAAAATACACATCACCCTTAGATGGTTTATTACAAATGCTAATTAAATAAAAAATACAAAAATACATGGACTGTTATTAACTTTTTGGTTGTGTAATTTCACTGTATCCGACTGGTTTAACAGAAACATCAATATTTTAAGTTGCCTTTATATTGAAATAATCACTGAAAATTACAACAGAATGTTTATACCAGCTGGGGAGTAAAAAGCAAAAAAGAAATTATCACATTTTTGCTTTACGAATGAGAACAGGAAGACTGAAAAGGATGTTAGTTTATATAAGTTTTTCATCTCAAAGAAGATACTGGTTTGATCATAGTTTCATTTGACTACTCTTTACTATGTAAATCCCATGAAAAATTAAACATTTTAATGTAAAAATAATTTACATATACTACATACATTACTTAAAATATGTCCCTCTTTATCCAGATATCTTTTGCTTTTCCTCAAGTTAAGCAACAACAACAAGACCGTACCAACTCCCTCGACTAGGCCCAAACACTTAGCATATTTTGAGTACATCATTACACATTAGTATATATTTATTGTGTATTTATCTGGGAACATAACATAAATATACCAGTAACACATGCACAGGAGAAACACCTAGTATCAACCACACAGTAGCAAATCTCAAGAAGCACCTAGAAGGCAAACACGGCACCACTGATGCCTAAGGATCCACATGCTAATGATCAGAGCCAGGTCTGTAAACCAGACAAACAAGCAGCACTATAGATGTTTATAATCCTCCAAGGCATTAACCCAAGAGAACTAAGAATACTTACAGTATAGTTGGGTATGTGGTGCTACCCACCTCCATATTTGAGTCGCATGCTTTCTACAAAATAATTGACATAATCCAAAAGGTAAAGAGCATTTTGCTGACCACAAGATGCCTATTTATCAATACTGAACCAAAAAAGTTTGAGGTCCCCCAATATATGTGAGCAGCTTTAGGTAAACCAATGCAAAAAACATGAACTCATCTATAAATGCAAAGTAATTCAATTCAACTATCAGTTGGCTTTTCAGTTGGCTTATATATTACTTTTTTGGCGGGTCTGCAACTACTGCAAGCTGAATTTCTGTGACTTTGGCCCTCACATCAATCCATTTTTTAACAGAGCAGCAAAGAACAGATAAAGTAAATGTACCCATTAAAACATCTTTATGTGACTTGAGTGAAATACAGGAGAAATGGCTAATTAATGGAAAAAGATGACCTTGAAGTATACATTCTCTGACCTCTTTGCTTTTGATGACTTGGAAGGATGAAAAATCAGGATCATATAAAAAACATTACATAAACCGTGCCGTCAAACTGCTTAACAAAGTTTTTGACACACAGAATATTTGATATGTCTTGCCTCTTAGCCAATGCTACAAGCATTATCACTTCCAAACAACTCGTAAACATTCAACTCGAAAGCAGCCGTAAGGACTGTGCCATTCTCACCCCTTCAGTCCCTCCAGCCATGAAGAAGGCACCTCAGGATCCAGACCATGGGCTTCTGTCTCAGCTAATCAATCCACACGGTAAGCAGTCTTTTCGGGCTTTAAAGACAAGCTCCACTCGTCCGTGGCTCGAAACCTCAGGAGGGAGATCAACAATCAGTGGGTCCTTAGTGTTAACTGTTAACAAGTTTGAAATTTCAACATTTGGCATCAGAGAGAACTTTTGAATGAATTAATCTCATTTAAAAAGTGTGAGCTTGCTATATACTGTACATCCTGCTCCCAAAAGCAGGAAAACAGATACTTCATATCAATACATTTTGAGAGATCATTCTTTCACAGGCTGTTACCAATGGGCTATTGGTTCCCTTTGGCTTTTTTGGGGGTTCTTACAGAAAAGAGGGAAGAGATGCTTTGATCCAGCGCTTAGCACCCTTCCTCTGCATTTTCATATAATCCTCCTGGTGGCTGAAGCCAGAAGCCCTTTTATCTGATACTGTCAGTGCAGGTGGGATCGATAACGCCTTGGCCTGCAACTGTGAGACAGTTCCTGGATCACAGCCCCCTTCCATCCTAACTCCTATTGATCTTCATTACTTCCACAGGACCACACTGCCTTTCCCAAAACCTGACCAGCCAATGCAAACCAGCCCACTGTGTCCATTACATTCATAATACACTGATTCATTAGTAAAAAGTCTGAAAATGAATATGGTTACTAGTGTTGGGCGATATGCTCCAAAGTCATATCGTTCTATATCGTCAGCCTGTGAGATCACTATAAATGATATTATGCTAATTTATTTAAAGGCGGCATAACACATACAGTTTCACCCAATCGTGTTAATCTTGAGTACCCATAGAGTAGTATTGCATCCTTCATATCTCCAAAAATTCATATTTAGTTTTATCATATTTATAAATGAAAGATACAGCTTTACGATTCTCTCTGAAAAAAAGCCGAGCTCCTGGAGGTGTGCCGTGGGCGGAGCGACAAGCACTTGAGCGCAGATTTCCAACAAAACACAAACATTTGATGCCGTTTCACTTACCGTCTGCAGCTCTGAATCATGACCGGGATCTTTTATAGCTGGGACCACTCCATCTTTCAGTATCAAACATGTGCAAATTCAGTATCGAACTGGGCCTTGTTTATAAAATGTTTGTCAACAAACACACCTGAGAAACTCTGTTGCTGCCCGGAAAAATGGGCATGTTGTTGGGCACACTCTTGCTCTCGCTCTGGTCGATGTGTGCACGGGCACGCGTTCTTGAAATGCCCATAGAAGGAGTTCCACCCTCGTTTGCGCCATGAAGAGCCACGATCGAATAAAACTCTCAGAAACTTGTACGAACCCGGAAGTACAATTTTTGGCACAGAAATATTCTGTTATACGTCCAAATGTATTTTTTATTTTTTACTTTGTCCATGCATAGCATGAGAATCCAACTCTTTAACAGTGCAAACAACTTTGACAGGGTACGGCTAAAAGCAGCTAAAAATTACACATTATATATTTTAGCCTAAGTCAAGTAGGCTATCATATGGATGTCATGTGACTGAATTTGTATTTAACATGACGATTTAATAAAAACTTTGTAAGTTACTAATTATAATGCTTACATTTTCTGTTATTCAAACAGCAGCTACAGAAAACGGGCAAAGAACATTTACGTTATCAAAAATCATCATCACTGATTTCAGTCTAACGCGAGTTTATGCACTTAAACACTCCCGTTACAATCAGATAATCTATCTACACTGTATGATGAATACATCTCTAATAGGCCTACTTTCATCGCACAGACATCTGTAATTTCTTGTTTATGATGAGAAAATTCAACAATGACTCATCTGAACGTTTCAGATTGGCCCTTGCATTCATTAACTCAACGGAATCGTGTGTGATTGGTTATAACATGCAACACTGTAAAAACTAGTAAAAATAAATATGGAGGAACAAAGAAGCCCTAATATGAATTATATAATAATACTAGCCTGTTAATAATAATAATAATAGTCTTGATTAGTGGTGGGCCGTTATCGGCGTTAACGTGCTGCGTTAACGTGAGACTCTTATCGGCGATAAAAAAAATATCGCCGTTAATCTATTCTCAAAGTTGGGTTGGGAGCTGGGTCTATACTACGCAAGCTATGATGACTTTCACCCTGATATTTTAGCGGATGTATACCTAGCCGAATTGCACTGTAGGGGGCGAGAACGAGTCTTGAACTAGAGGCTCGCAGTCCGTGATGGACAGATTGTTAACGGCTGGTCTGTGTGGTAATACAATCGGGCAGGACATCCAAACGCTCACCTATCATTCATCAACCTCAAATATGGCTTTTCATCTGAAAGATGTATGTAGCAACTTTACATGGCGCTCAATATGATGTTAACCTGGAGAAATGTGCGCTATTGAAGTGTTCGTGTGGAAGCGCGTTTGCTGCAAGACAGGTTCGTGCGCTCACTTGCTCTTAAAATCTCCGTCATTTTTGGTCATACAGATAAAAGTAGCCTAATACATCTTTCGAATCTGTAAAGACTCTACGTTTATTTGTGTGCACTCAGAATAACAACGAAGCGTTGCGCTTTTAAGCAAACAGGATGCGCTTTAGGTCTCATGTGAACTTGAGCGAGAAACTTGAAACTCGAATATATCTAAAAATACAGTACATAGAAAAATATATCTATAGAGAGTGAAATGTCTAAAAAAATAGAAGACGTGTGTGTTAGCATGGATGATTTACATGAAATTTAATCTGTGCAACACTGTGCATAAGATATGGCTTTCAGTTCAATATAATAACAAAAACAACATTTTGGGTTTTATTCAACTAATAAGGTGGGCACGCTGTGATCTGTACTATATTTTACTGTAATTGACAGTTATCAAAAAAAAAAAAAAACAACAACACGGGAGTGGGAGGAATGGGAGTCATTCTTCCGGGAGTGGAACGGGATTTTCCTCCAGTTTTTTCGTGGGAATGGGACGGAAGAGATTAAAGTTTGTGATGCATTTTGGAAACAGGAGATGAGCCCCTGGTCTGCGCCACCTGGCTTGAGAAACCCGTTCTCAAAGATTGAATTTTAGTCATTATTTGGGTAGCACACATATTCTGAATGCCTTTGGCAGAATTCAAATGAGCCATTTTAATCTAGATTCATTTCAAAATTAATCTAGATTAATCTAGATTAAAAAAATTAATCTATGCCCACCTCTAGTCTTGATATTGTCAAAGACATCAGCCACAGGCAATTTCTCTCATCGATACTATCATCTATCGCAGGGGTTTTCAAACTGTGGGGCACCAGGGTGCGCCAGCACGTGTCAAGGGGGCGCGAGAATCAATTAATTCAGAAACATTCCCTTGAGAATTTATGAATACGAGCTAGCAAACCTTTATCCATCCACTAGGAGGCAATCTGACTCCCGCCGTTAGTCGAGAGTTAGAGTTGGCTGGAGTATCAGTCACGCTTTTGAAAGTATAAGATGATATACGATTAGTCATGTCAGAAATCCAACTACGGATTGGCATGTTGTTATTTCAGACACAGCCATCACATTGAATCAGATAAACTGGTTATATTTTTATGTTTCAGTATAATCACGCACGCTATACAAGCAGGGGCATTTCGAAACCATTTTTAGGTGGGTTTCACTTTCAGCCCCCCAAAACTATATTAACGATCAGGCCAGCGCTGCTTCCTCAAGAAAGTGTTTCATCCTCACGTGTTTTGTCTTGTCAGTTTAAATATAAAAGTAATTTTAAGCCCAAGACATCTCAATGCGGTACTCGCGCGCTGTGATAGAGCGTTTCTATGCTCGCCGCGCACACATCTGAAGCGCCCGAACAGATAGTCTTCTCAGACAGCAGGTGAATACCAATGGCTTGAGCGGTTCTCAACCTTTTTTTCCACTGGGCCACACTATGGTCCAAGCGCAAGTCTCACGGGCAGCACGCATTTAAATTTACTTATTACGTCATCAATACAAACCAACCAGATTTCTAATATTATTTATAGCCTAAATATTATTATATCTAAACGATTACATTTAGTTAAATAAATAATTCTACTCACCAATAATAAAACACCTTATGCTGTCGGGAACCAATTTATTGAAATTCTGCTCGAAATGAGTAACAGTACAATGAAGTTGAGATTGTAAGTTGCAGCACGGAAGCGTGACACGCGACATGACAGAAAGTGTGCTTTCACAAATGTAGCCTATGTTGATACAAATATGGAAATTATTTTCGAATTGAATAATCTGAAATTCTCTCCAGAGATGTTTTGCCACATTTCTGTAATAAGGACGATTGCTGCGTAGTAGCTTATGGGTGTTTCTTTTTTGCCTGAACATCTTCACGTGAGTGGCGGGGCAAACCGAAAGTCCAGCAATCTCTTCACTGCTGATGCGAAAACTATTCTTATTTGAATGCGTTTCTTCACTGACATTTTCCACATTTCGTTTTCCCCCTTAACAATCTTGTCCATTCTGATGCTCAGTTCTACAGAACTAATGGCAGCTGATGACTATTTGAATTTAATTCTGTCAAAGTGCACGCTTGTAAGTGTTCGTTAAATGCGTAACATCACATTTACATTTATGCATTTAGCAGACGCTTTTATCCAAAGCGACTTACAGTGCATTCAGGCTATACATTTTTTGTCAGTACATGTGTTCCCTGGGAATCGAACCCACAACCTTTGCGCTGCTAACGCAATGCTCTAACCACTGAGCCACAGGAACACATTAATTACGTGAGTACATAGGTCTGCTCATGTCTGAAAATAATATATGAAAAACTAAATTATTTTACATAACAAAAACACTAGCTTATATTTGTTTAGTAATTTTTTTAATGAATGTAAAAACTAAAACTAATTGTAAAACTGAAAGTAAATTTTAAATTATGTTCAACACATAAGACTGTAACATTCAGCATAGGTGTGCCGCATTCGGATTTGTGACGGGCCGCGAGTTGAGAACCGCTGAGAGGAGTATCCTCGTAAGCACAGTCGGTTGTTGTACGTGAAGGTAAACAGTAAAATAAACATCAAATGTACATTAATATAACGGATCCATGCATTTCCTATGTAAATTATGTTAATCAAAAAGAGCAAAAGAAAATTCGCTGTTTTAATAGCTTTAATGGATATTTGTGTTTATGTTCATGTTAATAAAGTAATTCGGTGTGAATACAATAATGGGGGGGGGGGTTGTGTTGGGGGGGCGCGAGTTAAATTAGACAAACTTGGGGGGGGCGCATGTCCTAAAAGGTTGAAAACCCCTGATCTATCGGCACAACCCTAATGGTTACAGTGTCTAATTTGGGTTTAATTTGTTGCATTTATCAACTAGAGACAATATAGATGAAAAGTTTTGGATTTGAAAGTTGTTGGCCAGTATCTTAAAGTTCAATATCCAAAAGTTCACAAAATGTGGCACACGTGGAAATAAATGTAGCACTGTACTTTGTGAATGTAAAATATATATATATATATATATATGTATATACCATACCACTTCTAGAGAGATGTAAATAGGGTGTCTCCGAAGTAATACCATGTCGACAAGGTGACTTTCAATGCGCAAAATTATTTATGCATTCAGACAGTGAGCCAAATATGAGCTCGTCCTGCACATAAATCTTACTTAGTGAGCCATGACTGTCTGGATTATCACACTCATTCTTTCTTTCAACGTTCATTCAATAGACCGGACCTCCATAAGTTTAAACTTGACCTTACAAATGTATCAAGATGTGATGTATTTCCAAAGAACCAACACAACTTGATTTGGTCAGCAGCATTACATGATAGCACAGAAGACACCTTGGTTCCATGTGGCACCTGGAGACCCTGATAAAATTATGATGACTTGCACCTAATAATTGATGATAAACTAGTCCATGGCATCTTTATATTAGTCCACAACTGTGGCTGCACTTTATTCCCTCCCTCTTTCTCTCATCCCAAGACTGAAGCTGTGAATGCACAAGGTGAAGTGAAAAGACTGGTTAAAAGAGAGTGTGATAAACAGAAGGCACAGCAAGTAAATGAGTGCAGTTTATTGAATGGCAAAGCTCTAATGTGCCACTCTTCCTCACCGAGTAAGGCTAATTCAATTCCCTCCCATGTCCCATCAAAGAGTGCTTAAGAGAGTGCCGCATTAAAGCCGTGCCGGAAAACACAGAATGATTGTAACTCAATTGTAGCCGGCCTGTCATTGATTGCACACTGGCATAAAGTCGAGTGCAGAGACAAAAGACTTTCCTGTCCTTCCCTGGATTTGTAATCACCTTTCTGGTATTTCAGAACTGTGATTCATCCACTAATGCTAATCAAACCTGAGGCGAACTCGGCACAGGTCAAAAACGCCTCTCAGTTACAAAAAAAAAACAGACACTTAAAAATCTCTAATGCAGCGGCTCATGAGAATGAATGAATGGATGTGGTGAAGTAAGCACTGCATTATATATCAAATGATTCAAATGATGTTTCAAATGATTTGTATATATATATATATATATATATATATATATATCCTATATGTAGACTTTATATCAGTGAATCTACTCTTTAAGATATTGGCATTTGCCATAAACAATCGATAGCAATCGACCACTAATTATCTACTCAAGAGGCCCAAGATTTTTTGAACATAAAACTAATTTGCTTTACTGGGCCCTCATGTTGCACTTGACTTAATACCAACTCGCAAAATCCCAGTACGGCTTAGTGGTTCAGACACTTAAATTTGCACTTCCCATTGATCTTGAGATTCCATGTAATAGGTTGACTTATGGTGAGTCTGTTTCTATGCATGTCCACAAACCTACACGTGTTGGGTGTCCAAATGTGTCTCACCCGGGAATCAATGAGACCAACTCCTTAATGAGGATCATTGTCTGGCTGTGTAGTCTATTATCTGGCATTCTAGCTGTAATGAATGTATTCAGGGGCATGTAGAAAACAGGTCAGAGGCAACCAGAACTCTCTGGGGCCATAGTTCATTAATAGTCATAGTCCATGTGAAGGATTTTCTACAGGTTGCATCAGACAGTATGTTAGCAGGTGGGGGGTAATCAGGTGCAGAGGACAGGCATTTCTTTTAAATAAATTCCTCAAGCTACACTGTTCACTGACTCTGAAGACATTGAGCCCCATTAGTATTCTTTAAAAAATAACATTTTCACTTTTATATATAAACTGCCATTTAAAAGTTTGAAGTTAGTAAGAATTTTTTTTGAAAGGTTTATCTCATGCTCACCAAGATCTATCTATCTATCTATCTATCTATCTATCTATCTATCTATCTATCTATCTATCTATCTATCTATCTATCTATCTATCTATCTATCTATCTATCTATCTATCTATCTATCATCTATCTTCAGTAAAAAACAAACAAAAAAAAACAGTGAAATATTATTGCAATTCAAAATTACTTTTGTTATTTTGTACACACACACACACACACACGCATTTAATTCATAATGCAAATATGATTATTTTATCAATGCAAGTTTCAACCCACCAGATTTTTTGGTCTGATAGTGGTGACATTTCAATAAATGGAGCTGGAAAGAACACTAGATTTAACAATATTTATAATAAATGTTTGACATTAAAACATTTTTTTTTTTTACAATATGCTCCATATTGACAGACAGACAATGAAAAACAATTTTGCTAGGAGGTTGTGTCAAACCGTAAATGAATGCCTACCATCAATTTAATATAATACCTTGGTAATTTTTTTTCATTTCCAGACTGTCTTGCTCCATGTCTTAAGAATCAGGGTGCTGACATGAAGAGAGAAAACCTATGAGTTCATACTTTCACAAACACCCGTTTGTCACTCTCTATCCGTGTCCTCACTTTGACAGCTGAACCAAGAAGGCTGCAGACATACTGAAGTTCTCAAATCAGCTGACTTGGCTGACCATGTCGCTCTGATTGCTACAGCAATTAGAAGTCTGGCCACAGATTGCTGTCTGCTGGTTGAGACCAGACCAAGGATGGAAGAGAGATATAGATTATAGGATAGGGATTACACACCAAATCTCACAGCAATAACAAACCACTTCAGATGAATCCCTGTGTTTTTTTTCCCTTATCTGGCAAAAATGGTCATCCATACAAATAGCAGTAGAACAGAGCTAACGTTTCTGCAAAGATTAGATTTAAATTCTCAATTAAATGCTGCATCTAAAACTATGTCAGTGTGAGATTATCAAACTCGAACCAAATAACAAATGTAACAAACTGGAATTAATTCCAGAAGAGTTTCAAAAACCGTAACCAGAATGTCTGAGGAATATCACCACAGGAACGCCTTGCAAGCACTGTTAAAAAGATGTTTGCATTTTAACGTTCACATTTTTATTGAAAACCACAGAATGAAAGATGGTGCTTCACCTTCAACCAAAAACTCCAGTAACTGGAATCGAGTCCAAGCACTGTTCAGTCTAGGTGATGTCCTGAAGGCTAGAGCAAAACACACTCCCACACTATGCCTCCTGCAAAGTGAGCCACAGATCTGTCACAACACAGTCCTGCAGAGACATTACCCCTTTGTCATAGCGGTTCAAGAACAGCTCTGTGTTCCAGCTGACATTTGAGTTGCCAGGTTTGACAAGCGGAAGCTCTGCTTCAGCAGGACACATCTACATTCACCCAAGGTCTGGCTGAGACGCTTCGTGACAGCTCTCCTTTCCTCGCCCCCTCGACACAACCCCATCCTTCCTCTGGTTCAGAAGAGCACAAGTCTTGACTGCTCAGCTACTGTTTCTCTCTCACAGCCGGTTTCCCTTTTATATCCTTCTCCCTTATAGCAAATTCGTGTCCATCCTGGTCTCAAGGTCTTAACTTTTTCTCCCACCGCTACATTTTGTCTCGGTGACCTCTGGTAAACCTCATGGGTGATGCAGACAGAGACGGAATATTTGGTTTAGAGAACCTTTTTTGAAATAGTGACCATGGTCTGCAATGTGCTGCTTCTCCAGAGATCTTGCACTAGGCCTACATTTTTGTTCCTTGAAGCCGATTTCTTTTCCTAAGCTTCATATACAAAGTACAACATGGTCTATTGTGGGCAATTCAGTAGGACGTGAAGGCTGTAAGCCATAATCCACAACGAAATACTATGAAGAAAAATCTAACAGGTAGAAATTGGTTAGGTTTAGTTCAGAAGACGCAGTTTGGGTTATTAATATTTACATCTAGTTGACAGTTTAATTAAAAAGTTAGTCACAAATATAGAATTACTCTGCAGCTGTGTTGCTTCTTTTCTCAGCATGAGGCTGAGTTGTAAATCTCTTTTCCAAAGCTTCAACGATAACCTGCTGGCTTCTGAGAAAATGTTGATGGAGGATAGTGGAGCTTCAGCCCTCTCTAGTGGTGCTTTTTTAAAATTATCAAAAATGCTCTTTGTTCTACTGCGGCGAGTACTATGATCTCCAGTGATGAAGATAGACTACATAGTGGCATACTCTTCTGGACCATAATTCTGCTGCTATTAAAATATCACAAAACTGGTCAAGTATATTTTCAGATTATATTTGACAAAAAAGACAATTAAGATCTCCTCTCTCTGTTGTTGCATTATTTTAATGGCAATGAAGTACACATTAATGAAATGCCAATAAATAAAATCACTACATGAAATATTTAATTCATTAAATGAGGTTATATCAAATGAAACATTTATATTAAATAAATTGTAGAAATGTACACTACCATTTAAATGTCTGGAGTCAGTAAGATTTTTATACTTTAAAAAAAAAAAATATATATATATATATATATATATATATAAAATGTATATGTGAAACAACACAACCTGCTATTTTTTACATACATAGTAATAAATGAATAATGTTATGTGAATAATTTGTATTTAATTAATTAACACTTTTATTCAGCGAGGGAATATTATATTTATCAAAAGTTACAGTAAATAATTTTACATTGCTACAAAATATTTATGTTTCAAATTAATTTTGTTCTTTTGAAATGTATATTCAAAAACATGTTTAACCTCAATGTACATTTATTTACATTTATGCATTTAGCAGACGCTTTTATCCAAAGCGACTTACATTGCATTCAAGTTACAGTTACTTGCTTTCCCTGGGAATCGAACCCATGATCTTGACGTTTGCTAGCGCCATGCTCTACCAGTTGAGCTACAGGAATGTATAACACAAAAAAAAAACTGAATGATTTCCATCTATCAACAAAAACAGTTATTTAATGTTACTGCTATTTTAAAACCGTATTTGTTTTCACATTATGTATGTGTGTATGTATTTGTTTATTTATTTTAATCACAAAAATGTAGCTTTGGTAAGTATGGAGCCCCTTTTCAAAAACAAACTAATCTTACTGATCACCATACTTTTGAATGGTAATGCATGTAATACAATTTTAAACAATTGTATTAATTAAATAAGTTGTAAAAAAAAAAAGAAGACACATAATTACTAGAGGCATCAACAATAATCAAAAGGTAAACATGTATTAATAAGCAATTTAAAAATAAAAATATTATTTATTATTATTTTATTCAACTCAATCAATATACATTTTTTGAACATATTAATTAATGTTCATTTTCAACCTATTTGGGGTCAATAAATATAGTATTATTTTTAAAATAGTTGAATTAAATAAAACTAACCGGAAGGCTTGTTTAAACATTTAACCCAACTGCTGGGTTAAAGCAACCCAATCACTGAGTTTGTCCATATTTCACCTAGCGCTGGCTTATTTTTGACCTAGAGTTTTAGTTTTTTTGATTGTTTGTTTTTGAGTGGATTACCACTGAAAATAATGTAAATTAGAACATAACAGTAATTAGCAATACATTCATTGATTTAATCAAATCAAATGTCTGAAAACATTACCTTAACAAGAACTTGTGGTTAGGGAATTAATTATAATTGTTTTTGTTTTAAAAGTATTGATGCAAAAGGCAGCCTGTTAAGATTGCTGTAAAGCATTGAAGACGAGTGTCAGGTTTACAGTCAGTGAGGGCATAGGATACAGGGTCATACAGCTTTTATAATTCCATATTTTATGTATCAGTGAGAAACAGGCATTAGGGGCACTTGCTAACAATGTTTATACCTGGGTCATAAAAAGGCATACATCCGATCAGTTTAGATCCAACTGTGGGCAAATTTGGACAAGAGAGAGGTGAGAGGAGATCAGTCTATGCTAGTTTGGAAAAACATAGAAACATGCCAAATCAGTGGGGTCTTCCAGATACATGTTCTGCATAAGCTGTTATGTGTTATAGGTAAACAATCTTGCAGTGCTGTATATCTGCATGCAAACTCTCACAGATGGGTACGGCGCAGACAAGCTGACAGCCTGAGGCATTATATTTGAAAACAAACTCCTTTTGACAGCTCGAAGGTGAAAGTTGTATCCAATTACTCTCGGAGAGCCTCGCAGAAGCAACATGACAAATATCCATGCATATTCACCCACATACACACCAGGATGTAACCATGGCACCACCAGCCTGCAGGAGGAAATAGCGCTTCAGCCCACTGCACCCTCAGCTATGTTGTCCTCATATCCGTTGTGAGTCTTTAAAGTAAATGCAAAAGTCTTCTTCCTGCACCCTTCTTCTATGCGTATATCTGCACTTACTCATTTCCAGCTGTATGATACTGAATCTCCTCAAGAAAACACGTGACATACATGAAGTGATCCACCCTTTGGAGGAATGCTGTTTTTAGCTTTTAGTCTGATCACTCTCTCATAAAAACTTTCAGTTTGACTGCTTTTTGTTTTAGTTTGGATTTTATTCACTCTGATTCTTTTGTGTTTTTTACACCATATCTATTTGTATGTGTGACAGTATAAAGAAAGAATAACCAACTTTATTCCAGATACACCATAAATGTGGCATGTCAAATATCCAATCAAAAATATTGAAAATGTAGCTTTATGAGAATTCAGTTAACACAGCAATGCAAGATGACGACTCTACATTTTTATGCTAGAACAATGTTATTTCCTGCAAAGAACTTCTCATATTGTACTGAGCAAACACACAAACACACATATAAATAAACCAACATTTGCAGTCCTATGAACTTCTTTGAAGTTTGTTTAGCTTTAAACCAGTCTCAGTAAATTATTAATATTGTGCCAGTGAATCACAAAACTAATTACAATAGCAAATCCCCTACAGTAGAGCTGAAGGATAAATAATGAGGTTTCATTTCAGTGTAATACTTGCATTTGGTTTCATTTGACATAGGTGAGTCTAGTCATAGATGTGATCTGGCAGAGCCTTCCAGAAAAATCAAGTCTGTCAAGATTGTCAAATGAAGACTTGTGATTCCAGTGAAGTGCAAACAGCTCACATACTCCTCTGAAACCTTAAAAGGTAAGGACATTTATCATTTATATCTGCTCAAACTAAAAAATATGTTTTTTAAATAATGTTCACTATAATAGGGATATGGATAAAGAAAGATACATACATGTAATAAATACATATCATTTATCATTTAAAAAACTGATGTTGATTTGTTTTGATCTATACCACTTTACTTAAACTGTAAGATACATTTTGTGCATTACATGCACATATCTGCTAAATGTACAATGTGAGATTCCTGGCTATGGGATTTCCTATAAAAACATCATCTGTCAAGAGAACAAGAATAAATTGAAACGATGAGAACTATATTAATGTCTTTAACCACCTTGAAAATGTTTTGAACAAAATGCTGTTGCAAACTAACAAGGACACATTCAATGGTAAATCTATTCATTCACCATTCTGAATACTGGATGCAGACCTATAATGAAAAATAATGACATTTATCTAAAGTACACACATCGGCTCAATATATAATTCAATATATTAATATATCCTGAGACTGTATGGATTCACAGACTGAAGCTAAAAATCAAAGCATGTGAGCATAACACACTGTGCAATTTTCCAAATCTGTCAACTCAAATCTACAGACTGACTTTTTTGGAAAGCAGACTTTTGGCAGCTATTGTCAACTTCTCCAAACTGTAAATCGAGGCAAAAATCATGTAGCATATTCCAGTCTTGAGTTGAGAAAACCACTGATTGATGGGCCCAGGTACGTTTCTAGCCAATTTGATGCCCTAGGCGAAATCCCTATTGGCGCCCACCAATTATATATATATATATATATATATATATATATATATGTGTATTTTGATTTATACGCGTTTCGTATGTATATATGAAGAGCTCTTTTCCAAAACGCGATAAACGCCAAATAAAAAAAAAATGAGTTCGTCATGCCATTTTGCTGTGGACTGAACCTATTCACTGCTCCATCAATGTTTCATCCCAAATCGCTATATTTCCTTGTTTAAAATGTACCTCACTCTCCTGACCTCACAAAGAGGCGCTCTAGCGACTGACGCTAAAAGCTGCAGCCTTTGACGTTCCTTGTTAAGCGCCCGCCTCCCCGCCGGAAACCCGGGTTCGAGACCGGTGTGATGGTGCGGACCGGGGTTTAACAATCATTGTTTAACATGTTCAGACTGAGCCAACAGACCATTTTAACAGGATAAATTGAATATTAACAAAATGTATGGGTCTAGGTAAAAAAGATGTCATTTTCATGAAAACTATTAAAATGGATTTATAGCGTTTTGGAAAAGAGCTCTTCATATATATATATATATATTTTCAGACACCAGTTTCTTGTTACATTCAAATTGTTTGTCATAGTAACGACACTAATTTGTGGAGATTGAGTTCCACAAATCTGAATACATTATTTGTAAATTGACTTAAGATAACAGTGTTTCCCACACATAGACTTTACCTGGGCGGGCCGACCAGGTATATTTACGGCCGCCCAAGTATATTTGGTGACACATTTTAGTTGTATTACTATTATTATCCTCTTACACATTTTTTTTATCTGCCCGAGAAAACGAAACCATCCACCATCAAATAACTAGGGCAAAATCTCCCCTCGCCCTACGCGTTTCGTAGTTCTGTGTGTGCTCGAAAACTGTTGACACTCCCACAGAATATCTCCTGTGTTTCCCATACGTTGATTTATTTGTGGCGAGCCGCCTCAATATCAACCACCCTCTGCCATCAGCTCCCACGTGGCGAGTGCGAATTTAGCACTATATTTAGCAACTTTAACAACCATTTTGGCGGCTTTTTTTCTATAACAGGTACATACTGACAAACCTAGCAACTTAAAAAAAAAAAAAAACAGCTTTCATTCATTTGGAAGATGTCACCAGTACTGCCCCGAGCGTGAGGTCTGACTCTCCCGGCGCAGTGTCGCCTCTCTCTGCGTCTGCTCTGAGCAGTGAATGGCAGAGAAACAAGTAGCAGAATTAGTTAGCCGTAACGCAGCCGACTCAATAAACCATTTACAAAAACAGCGTTTCCAAACACCTATCGCTTACTGACTGTTTGGACTTTTAAATATGAACATAGTTTATCTGTTAATATGCTCAGTTTGTCACTCAGATGCAGGCACTGCTCTGAATGACACAAAACAGTAACCAAAACCACCGCATATAGTCGCTTTTTAGTGCAAGTTAGATGTCTAT
The DNA here is from genome assembly GCA_027564155.1 of Gymnocypris eckloni scoliostomus. Classification (NCBI taxonomy): domain Eukaryota; kingdom Metazoa; phylum Chordata; class Actinopteri; order Cypriniformes; family Cyprinidae; genus Gymnocypris; species Gymnocypris eckloni. The sequence continues at coordinate 12,376,394 of CM050421.1, forward strand.
TGATTTTATCAGAGGATGTTGCGATTATAAATCAGGAATTAAGGAGTTTAGTGAGTGTTTCCTGGTTAACATGTAGTATTAATGGGTCATTTTTACCAATTATACTTGTATGTATGACTACAGAAAATATAATGTGAACAGCTTTATTGGGCTTTCAGTTGTATTACAGTATTTGTTACAGTATTGTATTACAGACAGTTAATTTTCGGTTTCTGAATTCCTTACATCGTAACATCATATATATGGCGAATCGGTGATAATACCGCATAGGCCTACCGCGCTTTTGAGCCACTCAAAATTACCGCAAGGGAAATTCCTTAACCGCGACAACCCTAACCGTGCCAGTCTTTATCTCAACCCTGCTAAAATGTAGTGCCAGTATGTGCGCTCATTGGCGCCCCTTCAGCTGGTGGGGCCCTAAGTGACCGCCTAGCTCGCCTATGCCTAGAAACGGTAGTGGGTGGACCACTGTAAAAGAATCTGAACAGACAATGAAAGCCCCCTATAATAGATAAGCACTAACTGCTAACACTTACAATTTACTTAGAAAATTCTTGACATGACCAACATACGATGCCATAAAAATCTAAGTTTTTTTAAAAGAAAAAGAAAGTCTCTATAAGAAGACACACCACCACACAATAGATTTAACCATAGTTATTTAAAACTGCTAATGTATAGCTCCATAATCCTCAAAAAGCTGAACAACTGTGTTGCCAAGAGGCCATTCTGATTGTGAACAAGAGAGGCCTCGTAATGAAACCAATAGAACAAGAAGCCAAAAGTACATTCTATGAGTTGGAGATCATATATATATATATATATATATATATATATACACACACACATACACAGTCATGGCCAAAAATATCATCACCCTTGATAAATATGATCAAAGAAGGCTGTGAAAATTAATTTGCATTGTTAATCCTTTTAATATATATATTAAAAAAAAAATCACACAAGCCTAACCTTTCATTGGATATTAAGAATTTAAAATGTGGGAAAATATTATGAAATAAATGTTTTTTTCTCAAAAACACATTGGACACAATTATTGGCACCCCTAGAAATTCTTATGAGTAAAATATATCTGAAGTATATTCCCATTCATATTCACAATTTTGAGCACTCCAGGGTCATTATGAACATACAATTATCCAGCCATGGCTTCCTGTTTCACAGAAATATAAATAGGATGGAAAACACAGCCCAAATTCCCTTAATCATCCATCACAATGAGAAAAAACTAATAATATATTTCTGATGGGCAGCAAAAGACATTTGAGCTTCACAAATTATTGAAGTGGCTTCAAGAAAAGAGCTAGAGCAGTGAACATTTCAATTTCCACCATTAGGGCAATAATTGAGAATTTCCCTTTCCATAAAATGTTACGAAACTGCCTGGCAGAGGACGTGTGTCTATATCGCCCAAACGCATGGTGAGAAGGAGCGTTTGAGTGGCTAAAAACTCTCAAAGGACCACAGCTGGAGAATTGCAGAAAATAGTTGAGTCTCGGGGTCAGAAAACCTTGAAAAAATTGTCAAACAACACCTATATCACCACATATTGTTTGGAAGGGTTTCAAGAAAAAACTACTATTTTAAGACATTATGTTGTGAATAAAATAGTTTATCCAAAGCATCTAATCACTTACCTTTATTTTGTTTCTTATCTAATATGACTTACAAAAGAAGATGTTTGGTAGAATATGTAATTCATCTACTTTTTCATGTAGCTAATTAAATGGTGAGAGAGTGTCTCTTTCTGTGTGCCAAATAAATGTATTAGTATAAGGAATTGGTAACACTTTACAATGAGGTATCATTTGTTAACATTAGTTAATGTATTAATTAACATGAATGTTAATGTCCGTTAATACAAATACAGTTGTTCATTGTTTGTTCAAACTAGTTCACAGTGCATTTACCAATGTTAAAAAACACATCTTGTGATTTTTATAAATGCATTAGTAAATGATTAATTTAACATTAACTAAGATTAATAAATGCTGTAGAAATATTGTTCATTATTAGTTCATGTTAACTAATGAACCTTATTGTAAAGTGTTACCAATTAATTGTATAATAATTGTAATTACATAATATGCTTTTCTAAAGCTGAAGTGACCTTTATTTATGTTAGAATATGTGAAGAGTTCAGATGCAAAAGCATCTAAGTGCCATCTGAATTTTTCTTCTAAAATGTGCATTTTTCTCATGCTCCTATATTTATGTTCAGTTATTTCACTTGAATTGCATAGAAAAGGACGTATACATTGAAATTAAAGTGAAATTACTGGAGAGATTTAAAGTCATTTTATTAATAATACAGAAATAAATGGCATTTTTTCAAATTCAAATAAAAAAACACTTTTGCATCTGAACTCTTCATGTATAACTTAATATTTTAACTAAACGCAAAAGCTGAATAATCAATCAAAATCTACTGATTAACCAGTGAAATAATAGACGATTATTCATTCTAATAATCGTTAGATTAATCGATTATCAAAATAATTGTTTGTTGCAGCCCTAGTTTGGAGTGATTCTGGATGGAAGAATGGTCTCTGATCTCTTGTCAGGTGTTCTCTAACCTCATCAGGCATTATTGGAGAAAATGTACAGCTGTTAAACTGGCAAATGGAGGTTTCAAAAAGTATTGAATAAAAGGGTGCCACTAATGTGTGTTAGAGAAAAAAAAACATTTATTTAATAATTATATTCCCCCCCCATTTTAAATATTTTTTATCCAATGAAAGGCTAGATTTATGTGATTAAAAAAAAAAAATCTATATGATTAACAATGCAGATTAATTTTGATAGACAGACAGACAGACAGACAGACAGACAGACAGACAGACAGACAGACAGACAGATAGATAGATAGATAGATAGATAGATAGATAGATGTGATAGATAGAGATAGAAAGTGACTTACACCTCAAAAAGGCAAAAAACATGCTTCTGGTTTCCATCACAACCAAAGACAAATCATCTGATAACACTAGTTTTATTGCTCAAAGGAATGTGGGCAGAGCAACGCTCACTCCCGTTCTCCATATATGAAAGGCAGATAATGGCCATAAAAATTGACTCTTCTCTAATTTATTCATAGACAAACCTTTCTGTGAATGAACACACATATGCTCAGGTCATTGTCTATGCCATTACTATTCGTGTATATTGTCTTTTGTATTGTATACTGTTTTTGCATGTGTCATAATAGATCACTATAGTTAATATCAGTCTAAATTCATTTTCTGATGATCTAAATGAGAGTTTGTATTATATGTTGACACTTAAGCAACATATTAGTGTTTTAAGAATCTTTAGAAGTATTTGCATTAACATCCAATCCAGTAAGATCCTGAAGAATGAATGTCTAAAGTTATTTTAGATTCTGAGAAGATGAGGATGCTGAGCTAGAAGTTTTCTTCTGGGCCCCCAAGTTTTCCAGGCTGATTTTTTTTTGATAGATAGATAAAATAGATTAGATTAGATAGATGATAGATAGATAGATAGATATAGATAGATAGATAGATAGATAGATAGATAGATAGATAGATAGATAGATAGATAGATAGATAGATAGATAGATAGATAGATAGATAGATAGATAGATAGATAGATAGATAGATAGATAGATAGATAGATTTTGGTGAGCATTATTAACATTATTGTTAATGGTGAGAAATATTATGTAAAACAAGCATTCATTTAATTTTGGCAACTCTGCCATCATCAAATTTGCTTTCATTAAATTATAAATCTGCATTACAACAGTCAAACCTGGTTTGAGACTAGGGATGCACTGATATTAAAATATACTAATATGTAAGATTTCATGAATTATTATTAATTGTAAAACACTAAAAACTACAATCAGTTGTTTTAAAGCATCACATTATAATGTACATTATGAAACATTGATATTCATTTTGATATTTGCTAAATATTACATTAACCAGAATTATACAATTATTATTGGTTATAAAGATTACCTTTGAGATTACCTACCTTTTGATTTTGTTAGATGATGGCAAAGCTAATCTAAGAGAAAATGAGCATGAACAATTCAAATGAGCATGAACATTCATTCAATGTCAAATGAATAAACATATCTACTGTTAACCGATATAATTATTGAATATTCCTGTCTCAAATACTGCTATTAAACTATTGTTTTTTGTTTTATTTGTAGGATTAACATCCTGCCTGGTAGGAGTAAGACGTCTGTTTGTTGTGGCAGACATGAACTGGTTGTCCCTACAGGTCTTGCTTGGCGGGGTAAGCCAATACTCCACCGTGTTTGGCCGTGTCTGGCTATCTGTGGTGTTTGTCTTCCGTATCCTGGTGTTTGTGGTAGCTGTTCAGCAGGTGTGGAGCGATGAACAGAAAGACTTCATCTGCAACACAGCCCAGCCGGGTTGTACTAACGTTTGCTATGACAATTTTTTCCCCATTTCCCACATCCGTTTATGGGCTCTCCAGATCATTTTTGTCACTTGCCCATCTCTCATGGTGGTGGCTCACGTCAAGTATCGTGAAATGAAGGATCAAAAGTACAACACTGCCCACAATGGTAAACGCCTGTACGCCAACCCAGGGAAGAAGCGTGGAGGGCTATGGTACACCTACATACTCAGCCTGGTGTTCAAAGCTGGCTTTGATGCAGGCTTCCTCTATATTTTGTACATACTTTATCAGTTTGACATGCCAAATGTCACAAAATGTTCTGTGGAACCTTGTCCAAATACAGTTGACTGCTACATCTCCCGTCCAACAGAAAAGAAAATCTTCACCATCTTTATGGTGGTCACCTCTTCGGTGTGCATCTTCATGTGTATCTGTGAGATTTTCTATCTGATTACCAAAAAAGTTCGCAAGTGCCTGCTCAGACAGCAAGAAGAGAATACCATCACAATGTCCAATTACATAAGGGTGGATCCTACAGCCTCATCAAACCAGAATCTCAGCAACTCTGAAAAGGCAAAGGCCACCGCTGGGGAGAAGGATTCAGAACCGGCATAAATATGGTCTGAACTGGCTGTGCAAGCACAATAAACACGAATAAGTCACATTGGATCATGGCGAATGGTGTAAATAATCCAACCATGCCAATACACCAAAGGAATATTGCATTTAAAATATTCCAAGGACTTTTTCCTGTTACAATAACTTATCTAATACTAATTGGTTTAAAAAAACAGGCTTCTGGTTTTCATCACAACCAAAGACAAATAATATGATTCTTATTATCCAATGAAAGGCTACATTAATTTTCACAACC